>AWOL01S0003093.1:126309-203793 GCA_000715115.1 Nicotiana otophora | reverse complement strand
AGGACGAGAGACATGCATTATGTTGTGATATTTCTTTCTTGCAGATACCTTCATGTCTTTACCTGGAGTTGTTATTGTCGTGTTCATGGTTCATATGTGATATGTCGTTATTGTTCTGTCTTTACCCTCTATCACGTTGTTGTCATGCTATCATGCCTTCTATTTGCTTAAACTTGCTAATATCATGCCTATTTCCTGCTGCTAGGATTTCATCCATGCCATCTGTTTTGTTGCACTTAAGTGTAGGTCTTCTTCCATACTAGTCGTTCATGTCCCTACTTGCTAACTTATAAAGATCATGTGTCCGCTTCCTTGTTTGTTATATTTGTCTTCATGCCTTCATCTTGCTAGTTAGTCGAAATTACATTCTTTTTTCCTAATCATTGTCATTACTTATATGCTTTCTATTCAGTCTGATACTGATGTTCTCATGTACACTCTCGTCCCCCATAGTTATTTGCATATTTCCCACTATGTCATTTCTGTTATTGGCATTTCTGTCATTTGGATGGTACTGCTTTACGCATAATTTGTGAGGATGAGATAAATGCACGAAGGGTGTTGCTGTGCCGTTGAATTTGATGTCTTGGGTATATTTTTCACATTATGAAAGTTTTGATGTGATTGTTATGATTTATTGGCTTTCGCTCTCAGGAAAGGATTGGGTGAGATTTTGATACCTGTTGAATTGTGTTTTCCCTTAGTACTCCGTTATTGCTTTTTATAATCGTTTCGTGTGCTCTACTCTGTTGTGTTGTAGTATAGTTTTATTATTAGTTACATTACATGTTTTAACAATGAGCATCTTTTAACCAAAGCCTTGTCACTATTTCGACGAGGTTAGACAAGATACTTACTTAGTACCTGGGGTCGGTTGTACTGATACTATGCTTCTGCACATTGCGTGCAGATATCGGTTGTTGTTGTTGTGTTCTATGGTTTCATGTATTAAAGATGTACCTGCGTTCTTGTTGTAGCTGCCCCTTGTTCATGGTAGCCCTAGATTTATAAAAACTCTGTTTATGTATTTTTCAAACAGAAAATGTATTTACTTCATATCAGCTTATAAATTCTATTCTTAGAAGCTCATGGTTTGTACTACCAGTCCTTGGGGATGTATAAGACTTAGATAACTCCTTTATTAAATTAATTGAAAATGGAATATCGTTAATTGGCTTACCTAGTGGGATGGGTTAGGTGCCATCACGACTAGTGAATTTCGGGTCGTGACAGGGGGTATCAGAGCACTAGGTTCGTAGGTTCTACGAGTCATGAGCAAGTGTTTAGTAGAGTCCTGCGGATCGGTATGATGACGTCCATACCTATCTTCGGGAGGCTACAGGGCATTTAGGAAAATTTTCCTTTCTTCTTAATCCATTCCTTGAAGAGAATGTAACTTGTGATAAGCATTGAGAATACAAACCCATTCCTAAAGGTGAATGTGGCAATATGTGATAAAAGTAATGAATAAAGACATGCAATGCATGATTAGATGAATACCACACAACTCATCTCTAAGGGAGGTTTGAGTGAAATAAAGAGAATAAATATTATTGTGTGATTACATAAATATGTCATTGGTCGCGTACATGTGATACGCCAAAATATATTGTGTTGTGCCTTATAAAAGTTTATCAAAGGCAAAATTAAAGCAAGAAATGATTTTGCTTATGATGATTTTGACCATGACAATTTATTATGATATAATTTTTTCCGTGAAGGAGACATTTATCATATGAATGGTGTGACAAAAGATCTTATAGTACAAAAGTTATTAAGAGCTCTGGAAAAAATTAATTTGTTACTATACGGATGAATAAAATTATTCACGACATTGATATTATAAAGTCTCAAAAGAAACTTTTTGAAGTTTCAAATGTATAAGTCAAAGTGGTTGGCATATTGAGACTATAAATGAAATGAATATTGAATATCTTCATATTTCTATAATCATAACGGGTAAATATGAAAGATTACCCGATTTGTTTTTTATTTGTACTACACAAATATAAGCATGATGATAGAATCACATGTCATAAGTAAACTAGAGGTTTACTAAAACAAATATTAGTTGGCATGACCGGTTAACCATCTCTGTTCAATTATGATGCAAAAAATTAATTGAGAATTACATTGGCAAATATTGAAGAAATATAAGATTCTTCAAGAATTCTCTTGTGTTGCTTATTCTCATGATATACCAGTTAAGGTTGGGATTGAATCCCTTAATTTCTGGAACGAATAAAAGGTGATAAATATATGGACTCAGTCAGCTGTCATGTGGACCGTTTACTATTATATGATTTTAATAGATACATCTATTCTATGGTCACATGTGCATTTGTTATCAACTTGCAGTTTGGCTTTTGCAAGATTGATTGCTCAAATTATTAGAGCACGGTTCCAGAATATAAATTATGATTATTTATCTTGATAATACTGGTTTAAATCCAAGTTGGTTTAGCAGAAATTGTATGCCTCCAATTATATCTAAACCATTGGTTATGAGAACAAAATTGCCAAAATAAAATTTGGTATGTGATGTATTATTTAATATACAACAGCACTTGTACGCATCTAGCCAAGTTATGATAAGTTCTCCCTATCACAATCGGTTCAGGGTCAGGAACCAAATAATTTTCATCTAGAAATATGAATGTGCTATATGATTTAATTGTTCCACTACAATGCACAAAGATGGATCCCCAAACAAGACTAGGGATATGTGTTGGTAATCCCAACAATAGGGGAGAAAATGGGCAGCTGAAAAAATAATGCATGTAATGAATTATTATGAGTACATCTAGATCCTCGTACGAGAAAATGTGAACTTGAAGTTCAAGTGATAATTCATTTGCAAAATATTGCCAGGCGTATTTGCTGACCCAAAGCTAAATGTCATATTCAGCTGCTAATGCTCCAAATAAAATAAAGTTCATAATGAATAGAGTTTATGGCATGCATGAAGCATAGTAGACTAATCGGTTCTAAAGATAAAACTCCTTGAAGAAGGAAAGGGGCAAATGTTCAAGATGGTCATAATAAGGAGGCAAGTGTTCTAGAAGAGCACCACGACATAACACTTCATAAGGCCTCATGAGAGAGGCTCAGATACCTGAAAATAATAAGATAAAGAGATCTCAATAAGTTATGTCTTTATTGGGTAATAGTAAAACCGATATAAAATGATAGTCGACGATATTGTTAATAAATGTAGCGCTCAATATTATTAATATTGACGAGGATCTTGAGCTCAAATCTATTATGATATTTGGACAAATAAATAATTGGCCAAATAAAAAATACGCAATGAAAATTGATTTCACCTGAAAAATATAAAGTTGGACGAATAGTCCCAATACCTGAAAATATAAAGTCAGTGGAGGTATAATGTGTTCTTGTGCAGAAAAAAAGGTCAAGTCGATAGACATAAAGACGACTTGTGTCACAAGAAGATTTATAAATATTCTGGCATTGATTATATAGAGACATGTTCTCCTGTGGTGGATGTAGTCATTTCAGGTTTTAATCTGGCAATACAAGAAAAACGTGGTATGCGTATAATGGAAATCATCGAAGGATTTAAATTGTTCTGAAGCATATTAAGGTTTCCAAAAAATTTATTAAATAAAGCTTCAAAAATCCTTATACGGATTGAAACAATCAGGGCGCATGTGGTATAATCGCCTGAGTGAGTACCTGTTGAAAGAAGGGTACAAGAATGATTCAATTTATCCTTGTGTCTTTATAAAAAGATCTGGATCTAAATTTGTTATAATCGCCGTGTATGTTGATGATTTAAATATCATTGGAACTCCTAAGGTGCTTCCTAAAGCAGTAGACTATTTAAAGAAAGAATTTAAAATGAAAGATGTAATTTTTGTCCATCAATCAGCATACACTAAAAAGATTTTAAAGCGATTCTATATGGATAAAGCACATCCAGTGAGTACCCCGATGGTTGTGAGATCACTCGATATAAATAAAAATTCATTCCGACCTCATGAAAATAATGAAGAGTTTCTTGGTCCCGAAATACCATATCTTAGTGCAATTGATGCACTAATGTATCTTTCTAACATTACAAGGTCTAACATAACTTTTTCAATTAATGTCTTAACAAGATATAGCTCTGTTCCAACAAGGAGACATTGGAATGGAATCAAACACATATTGCGGTATTTAAAAGGGACTACCGATATGAGATTATTTTATGGCAATGATTGCAGTCCCGATCTTGTTGGTTATGCCGATGCTAGGTATTTATCTGTCCCACACAAGGCTCGATCTCAAACATGCTATGTGTTTACATATGGAGGCACTGTCATATCTTGGCAATTGACTAAGCAATCAATCGTGGCTACTTCATCTAATCATGCTGAGATAATTATTATTCATGAAGCAAGTCGAGAATGTGTATGGTTGAAGTCTATAGTACACCTTATTCGAAACAAATGTGGTTTGAAGTGTGACAAACTACCCACAATTTTGTATGAAGACAATGCAGCATGCATAGCCCAATTGAAGGGGGGGTTCATAAAAGGAGATAAGACAAAGCACATTTCACCAAAGTTATTTTTCACACATGATCTTCAAAAGAATGGTGATATCAATGTGCAACAGATCCGTTCAAGTGATAATATGGCTGATTTGTTCACCAAATCTCTACCGACGTCAACCTTCAAGAAACTAGTATACAAGGTTGGGATTCGAAGACTTAAGGATGTGAATTGATACTCTCGTCAGGGGGAGTTAAATCGTGTTGTACTCTTTTTCCCTTATAAGGTTTTGTCCCACTGGGTTTTCCTTGCAAGGTTTTTAACGAGGTAACCAAAAGGCGTATTTCTAAACATGTGTACTCTTTTTCCTTCACTAGGATTTTTTTCCATAGGATTTTTTTCTAATAAGGTTTTAACGAGGCACATTATCTATGGACATCCAAGGGGGAGTGTTATAAGAAAAATCAAATTATGGTGGATGTCTACTCTTCCTCCGTAATCTTCTCAAATGCTTAATGACATATTTCTATGTTTAATAACATATTCAATGACATTTTTCTTCACTTTTCATGCTTATATAAAGGCCTTGTAATAGATAGGAAGAAACACACAATTGAAAAAAATAAGAATCTCTCCTTTTTTTATCTCTTAACTTGTTTTTCCTTGTTCTATATTGTTACTTTGAACTATATTTCATAACAAAAAAAGGACTTGTTCCTAAAATAGTAGGATTCCATGTTCTATTTCACAAGTAACAATGTCACTACCAAATATGTATAGGAAAAAGAAAAAGTTACAACTAAGCTCAGCTGCACCAATTTCAGGAGAAAAGATATAGCAAACATTTTTCTTATTAATCCTCTAATGTTACAGACTTACAGTCAGCACCCTTTTTGGCAAAACTATAGAGCTGCCAAGTGCCACTAACTGATGGAAAATTTTCCATCCAGTCTCAAGTATAAATACAAAGACGAAAAATTTCTGATAGTGCAAAGGGCAAGAAAAAGAGTGCTCTCTACTTCTAAAAATAAAATCAGTAGAGTAGTTGAATTTGCTCATTTCGAGCCAGCCTAAAATGGCACACAAAAGCTTACAGCCATAGCAACAGCTCAGAGCAAATGACGTATCCCATTGTTTACGAGAAAACAACGCCCATCTTCTTTGCAAAGTCATCTCCATCATCGTCATCTTCATTCAGGTATTCCTCACCAGCGTCAGCATTCTCGCCTTCATCTAAATTGTAGTCTTCACCATCAACCTGCTCATAATCATAATCTATCTGATCATGACCTTCGGGGTCTTGATCATCTTCTTCTTCCACAAGCATCCCTTCTTCAGCTTCAAATTCATTTGCACCATGGTGCACAGGAGATTGATGACCAGCTGCTATTGTCTCTTGAAACCCATTTTTCTCACCTGATGCAGGATCAGATTCTTCCTTTTGCCCAAGGTCAGACCCGCTCCTGGAGATAGAGGAAGTTACCAATGAGTGGGCTTTTCTTTCATGTTGATAGTCTTCACTCTTAACAGATTTCATGCCCGTTTCACTTCTTTTTCTCTTCAGGATCTCTTGCAGAGGCATTGGTCCTTCAAATGATAGATCGCCTCCAGTTTGCTGATAGCCATCACGCTTTTGGAACTTACGCTTCCCTAGGGCCTGTTGCTCGTTGACATTTTGTTCACTGGTCTCAGCAGTTTTACGACCTTTAAGTTCTGCAAGACTTCGTGGACCAGAAAAATCAGAATCATTCTCACTTATATCTCTTCTTAGGCGTGGACCACTGTTATTTCTTCCAGCATTATTGAGATCCTCCTGCACTCTTCCCTTTATTCTATCTCGAAGCCTTCCCTGTTGAGAGAAAAGCTGTGGCCTTTCTAAAGATAACCTGCCACGGTCTCTAGCCCTATCCATATCCCTATCTAACCGCATGCCCGTCCCATTAGTTGGAGAGGATGGTCTACTTGGTAGCTTTATTCTTCCTCGAAGACGACTAGCAACGGAACTATCATGTGACGGTAAATGGTGTCGATCCCTCCTGGAACTCTGGTAGCCTCGATCGTCAGCATGCTTTTCACTTGCATAATCATGACTAATGACCGACCTCAAACCATTAACCCTCTTATGCTTTGATAAACGATGTCTCAAATCTGACTCTCGAACTTCTTCAGGGCTGTACGCTCTACCATGGCGTCTCCTTTCAAGATGAGCTGATTCCCCTTGTATTCTCTCAGAAGAAGCTCTATGCTGCACCCTACCAGAGCGACCCGGAAGCCTGTCGTGAGAGTCACGCCCATACACATCATGGTACGCATCTTGGTCAATATCTGCTACTGAAGTGTAATCGGCAGAGTGGCCAATATCGTATTCATTCCTCCCCTCATTTCTGCCATACTGATCTTCAGCTTGATAGAAAGCATTACCTCTTAGCTCATCATCCACAAGAACATCAAAACCAGGTGAAAGCTCCCTTGAAATCTCATCATCCTTGTTCTGAATGCTGCTGTGATCATCAAACCTGACAGACTGCTGCACTCTGTTGGACCTACCAATAGGATTTCCATTCGTAGGAGGCACACTTTTTGGTTTGTGCCTGTGATGCACAACATCAATGACAGAATTTGGTGGCAGCACATTCTCATTAAAGGCAGCATCATTCTTGGACAAATGAGTTCCCAGCTTCCCAACTGGTTGTGTTTGTACAGGCAATTCCCCAGACTTCCAAGTATTTGCTTGAGAAAATGTCTTTCCTTGCACACACTTTTCAAGCCCACCAAATGCCTTCTTAAAAGGGGTTTTCTCAGTAGATGCAGTAGATACAAGATGGGGTGGGGCTTTGTTAGATACAGAGATCGGTGCATGGAAGAACGGACACCTATCACCTTTTAAACAGAAGCCTTGCTGGAAGAATATACAGGGCACACCTTGCTTACCAGAACCATATAGAACATTTGGTGTAGGTGCAACAGATGCCACTGGAGGTACAGAAGATCCTGTAGGAGTTTGAACTTGCGCTCCCAAAAATCCATCAAGCGGCTGTAAGAAGAAGATTGTTAACTTTCATGTCAACAATTAGCTTACACGGAACACTCTTTGTTCACTAATAAAAGTATAAACTGCTAATTTTATATCACGGTACCTATAGCACATAGATGTTGAGATTGCAGAGTATGTTAGAGAAGAAATGACTCACAGGGTGCCGGAAACCGCACTTTGGGTTTAAGCAGCTTCCATTCAACCAGTACCAGCAATCTCGAGGATTAAGCCGAGCTATGTCACTATGGCGGTATTCACAATCGCTTCCCTGTTGACAAAATAATTAAGGCGTCAGTAAAAGTTGATCTAGATCCGTACATAACAAAGACGCAGATTGAATCACCTAGAACATTATTAAATCATGGAGAAGCCAATCACGTCTGTATTCACTCACCCACAAAAATATTGATACCATAAAAGTACGATGCCAACTGCTTTTGTGCAACAATTGTCATTTACCCACTTGTTATAAAAAGATGATTTAATGAGAAAAAAGTTCAGTTACCGCAAGTGTGCATTGATTAACTTTGTTTTAGACAACCCGGCCAAATCAAATGACAGTTCAGATGTTAAACCAACATTCTGTTGTAGATAATAAAGACAAATGTGATTGATAATAATGACATGTTTACTTATTTTTGGCATCCAAGACTCTTAACTTTAAACTTGCTCTGAGATTGACTCTCAGCCCAGTATTTCAAAACCATCATATAGATTAAAAAGAAAACCAAAATCTTTGATACGCACTTCTAATTAAGAAAAAAAACCAACAAGTAGCTTGAGAATATGTATCAAAACGGCAAATAGCAGAAACCTAACCGTTCCCAAGAGCGTCAGTCTTGCCCTAAAATAGATAGTTCCAAATACACAAGGACACCAAAAGACAACAGTGCTTTAAATTAAAGACTTCTAGATATATATGTTAAAACCTTCTGCATAGAGCAATGGATTCTCACTATGGAAAATCTCGAGGACACAACTCATTTAAATTTCTTTAGATTTCCGGGCAAAAGAAAGATAATTTCTTTAATCTGATAGCACAAGCAACAAAAAAGGAACATGAAATTCAAAATCAGGCATTGGTAGTCCCAAGTTCAAACGACAGCTGATATCCAATTACCAACAAAAATATCACAGCTTCTAGAATGCTAGGGTTTACCCAAAGCTAAATACCAGTGACGGATGTAGGCACTCTATATATGCTAGGAAATCCACTAAAAATATGCACAAAACTTAAATTCAGAACCCAATAATGCTAGCGGTTATGGTCATCGTCTTAGAATCCAGAACCCATAAAGTTCAAATCCTAGATCCGCCTCTGCTAAAAACAGTAAGCAGCTCAAGTTCAAAAAAAAAAAATAAAGCAATCACCTTGGATAAAAAACACCAAAAACACAAGTCTTGTCCATCACAACGCAGATCTTCAACTAGTTCAGGTCCATAGAACGATCTAATCAAATCATATCAACAACAACTACTAGGTCTCAATCCCAAACTAATTCGAATCAGCCATATGAATCCTATATATAAATTCCACTGCATATCCCGAAACCTACAAACAGGGGCGGAGGTAGTATATTATGTATGGGTTCGGACGAACTTAGTAGCTTTTGTTTAGATCTTGTATTATGAAATCCATTAAATATATATATAAATATTTTTACTGCAAGCTCAGTAACTAAACAAGCTATGAGTCATGCGACAAATCAGAACCCATAAATTTCAAATCCGGACTCCGTCTCTGCCTAAAAATTCTCTAAATCTCACACTTATCCCTACACTAACATACAAATCTATTTTATTTTATTTTTTAAAAAGACTCGGACTAACACGGACCTAAAGTAAGCTATATTAATCAAATTTAAAACAAAAGGAAAAGAGATGAACCTTTTTGCATGTAAGAGGAGAAGCGAGGAAGTAGACGCAATCAGTGTTTCGTTTAAGAGCTTCATCTTCAGCTGATAACGTGGCTGGCGGCGCCGCCGTAGAAGGTGTCTGAATTTGTAGCTGCTGCTGCGGCGGTGTTGGACCCACCATGTTCGGAAAACCCTAATAACCAGATCCTACACGAAGCTTTAGGGGTGGATCTAGGGTTTCCTAAGAAAGGTATATATGTAATTTATGTATGTATATGCATACAATTATGAGCACATCTGAACCATAATTGATTCAGGTGTAGCAGCTTTGCAACCCCATAGGGATGGGAGGTGGGGTCGGGATGGGGGTGGGGGTGGGGTGGGGGTGAGGAGGAAGCCGTTGAGAAAATAAGGAGAGAGAGAGAAAGAAAGAGAGAGATGAGGCTTTGGTGAAGAGAGGCTTTTAAGTTGGGGAGTTTCCAATTTACTTTCCTTTTTCTTTTTTTCCTTTTCTTTTTTTATTTTTTATAATTATAGTGTCCGGCCTAAGTTGTTGACATTAGTGTCACAGTTATAGTTATCTTTCATCAACACAAATATTGTAACTTGTCCATCAAAATTTGAACTGATAAAAAAAATTATATACGGAGTATTTAAATTATTGTTTTAAAGTTAGATATTCAGAAAACTTTGATGTATGTATAGCCATGTATGTTTAATTTAGTCAGAGTTTAGGCCAATTAATTTTGTCGTCCGTTATAAATTTTATTTTAAAAATTTCAAGAATTTTTTACTTTTAAGCATTAGAGATTTTTGCATAGTCGTTTTCATATATTCAAATAGTAAAGAGTTAGCTTGAATCATTTTCTTGACTTAACAAATTTATCTTAGGAAACTTCATGTATGTTGTCCATGCACATTTGTTTTGGTCTAAATGTCTAATAAACTTCACGAATTTGTCGCTTAGATTCATTTTTTAGGCCAAAAGCATAATGTTATCGATCGGTTTCAAGTTTAATTTTATAAAATTCAGGGGCTTGTCTTTCTTTTGCATATGCAACTTTAGGCGATTTGGGTTAACTTTTCTTTAGAAGTTTATCGTCGGAAAATTTGTTTGACCATTTACTATCACCCTCTTTCAAGTACGAAGATCAAAGTTATTAATTTTAAAAATAGATTCGGACATTGATTTCGTATTCTTTTGAAAACAGAATTAATACTTTTGTTATACCCAAAGGATTATGAAATATGAATCATGATGCTTTTACACTTTTAAAATATTTAAAATGTATTTGGAAAATCATAATTAAGGAAAAAATTATTTGACTACTCAAATATAGTAGCACCATTATTTTTATCACAAATTAAGGAAAAAAATTATTTGAGTACTCAAATATAGTAGCGCCACTATTTTTGTCACAAAATGAGTATAGAAGTTGATATTCCCAATTTCCTCTTCATCATTCTCAATTTAGGGTCGTAATCTTGTAATATTCTCATATATTATTCTTTTTTCTTATTGTCTCTCAATAAAAAGTTCACCTTATGTCTCCTCTTATTCTCACTTCAAAGTTTCATTTATACCTTTTATTTGAACTAAGGAAAAGTGAGTTAGAGCCTAAAAAAGGGTTTAATAATGCAACTTTGACTTTTTTTTTCTATTCTTAATTTACGCAATTGGTTAGAAATTTGAAATAAGAGTCGTTTAATATTTGCTCAATTTGTCCATTTTCGGAAACAAAAATAGATACCACATTAAAGATCAATCAATGTGCATTTTAATTCTCTAACCAATCACATGTTACATATATGACATGAACATTTGTTTAAATGAAGAAATAAATAGAGTGCCCACAGAGCTTACATACATGTCACGTTTGCAATCATAAAATTTTGTGTGCATTCATGTGCTCAACTTTTTCTTCTTATTCAGTTTAATTTTCATTGTTTAACTTTTTCAATGTTCTATTTATTCTTTCTCATTCTTCATTTAAAAAATTTTTGCAGGGTGAAGCCAAAAATTTCTTCTTATTATTTTATAACATTAGTGTCTATATTCGTTTGTGTATACCTAAACTAATTCTTCCCATCGAGACACTCCACTCCAAATAACTTTTTCACCAAAACTAATAGTACGTTTGGTCAAGTTTTTTTTGGGCCAAAAGTATTTTTTAGGTCAAAAGCATTTTTGACTAAAAATTGAGGTGTTTGGCCAAGCTTTTAGACAGAAAAAAGTGCTTTTGAGGAGAATCAGAACCAGATTTTGAGAAGCAAAAAATTGTAGCTTCTCTCCAAAAGCATTTTTCTCAGAAGCACTTTTGAGAAAAATACACTTAGAAGCAGTTTTCATGTAACGACCCGGCCGGTCGTTTTGAGAGTAATAGCCCTGATCCTCTATTTCTGCTATTGTGACTTGCCGGGAGGTTTCGTTTTGGTTTTTTGGAGTATTTTGGGACGTTTAGTCCCTAAATGGAGGTTTAAGCCGTAGGATTTGGATCGTAGTCGGAACTGTATTAAGACGACTTCGGAATGAAGTTCTATCGGTTTCGTTAGCTTCGTTGGGTGATTTTGGACTTAGGAGCGTATCGGATTGCATTTTGGAGGTCCGTAGCTTATTTAGGCTTGAAATGGCGAAAGTCGATTTTTTGGAGATTTGGACCGGTGAAAATTTTAATATTGGAGTCGGATTTCAATTTCGGAAGCTGGAGTAGGTCCGTAATGTTAATTATGACTTGTGTGCAAAATTTGAGATCAATGGACGTAATTTGTTAGGTTTTTGTATCGGTTGTAGAAGTTTATAGTTTCAAGTTCATTAAGTTTGAATCGGATAATGATTTGTGATTTTAGCGTTATTTGATATTATTTGAGGGCTCGACTAAGTTTGCATGGTATTTTAGTACTTGTTGGTATATTGGGTTGAGGTACCGGGGGGCCTCGGGTGTGTTTCAGATGGTTAACAAATCAAACTTGGTTTTGGAAGAATAGCTGAAGCTGCTGCACTTGGTGTAATCACACCTGCGCAACATTGACCGCAGGTGCGAGCCCGCAGAAGCGAGCCAATGGACGCAGTTGCGGTTTAAAAGGAAGAGGCCAGAGGTCGCAGGTGCGGAGGTATAACCACATCTGCACATCCGCAGATGCGGAAGATAGAGAGCAGAAGCGGAAGGGGCCAGGGCGTGAGGGATCGCAGAAGCGGAAAGATTCCGCATGAGCGGGCACGCGGGTGCGGCCCATTGCTCGCAGATGTGAACCTAGTCCCTTTAAGTCATTTCCGCACCTGCGATGGAAATTCCGCAGGTGCGGCGTCGCAGGTGCGACTATGGTCCGCACGTGCGAGATTTCTGGACAGAACACTTAAATGCAAGGGTTTGCGATTTTTGCTCATTTTTAACATTTTGAGCTCGGGTTTGGCGATTTCTTGAGAGCATTTTTAGGGGTTTCTTGAGGTAAGTCCCTTGTGTTTATTGTTGATCAATAATCTTGCTTCCCCATTTATTTTTTCACCTAGTTAGTGTGTATTTAAGGTGGAATTTGGGAGTTTGAGACTAGGGATTTGGAAAGTTTGATTTGAGGATTTGAAGGACCATTTCCTGTCGGATTTTTGTAAATTTGATATGGTTAGACTCGTGAGTGAATGGGCTTTCGGATTTTATAACTTTTATCCGATTTTGAGACGTGGGCCCGGATCGACGTTTTAGGGCGAATTTTAAAAATTTTGTTAAAGTATTAATTTAATTAATTAGATGAGTCTATTATGGTTGTACTTATGATATGTAATTGCTTTTGGCTAGATTTGGGCCATTCGGAGCCGGATATTCGTGGAAAAGGCATTCTTACCGATTAATTGAGCTTGGTTCGAGGTAAGTGACTTGCCTAACTTTGTGCTCGGAAAATACCCCTAAGATTTGGAACTATTGTGATATGTGAGCGCCGTGTACATGAGGTGACCAGTACGTACACGGGCTAGTTATGGAAAAACCCGATTTTCTTACTGAGCATCAATCTGTTTTCCTTTTATTTGAGTTATACCATTTTAATGAGTATTAATCTATTTTTATTCTTAATTAAGTTATTTTAATATGTGTAGTTATCCTGTTTAGTCTAATACAGCATGTCTATGTGTCTTAACTACTTATGTGAACTATGTGCAGCATGCTTAGTGAATTTCCTACTTCTTCCTTGACTGGTACTTAGTCTAAATCGTAAGATTTCGTGACGTAGTTGTATTTCTATTGTTTGCGTTGCATATTTACTTTGAGACTATGGAACGGTATTCCGGAAGATCCTCTTGTACTGTATATTTACTTTGGGACTACGGAACAATATTCCGGGAGATCCCCTTGTACTGCATATTTACTTTGGGACTACAGAACGGTATTTCGGGAGATCCCCATGTACTGTATATTTACTTTGGGACTACGGAACGGTATTCCGGGAGATCCCCCTGTACTGCATATTTACTTTGGGACTACTATATGGTATCTCGGGAGATCCCCTATTGTATTTCTGTGTATTGAGCTGTTACCTTTTGTGAATTCTTTCTTGTTAATTTTCAGTCTTTATTTTTACTGCGATATTTCATTCTTGCCTTGCTTTATTATCATATTCCAGTAGGGCCTAGACCTGGCCTCGTCACTACTCTACCAAGGTTAGGCTTGGTAATTACTGGATACCGATTGTGGTGTACTCATGCTACTCTTCTGCACATGTTTTTCGTATGCAAATTCAGGTGCTCCTTATTAGCCGCACTATCAATGAGCCGGGACAGCTTTGGAGACTTCAAGGTATATCTACCGCGCCCACAGACCTCGGAGTCCCATTTCTACTCTTTCATCATGCCCATTATCTTCTGTATTTTCTTTTGATAGACTCTTATGTATAGAGACACTAGACTTTTCTTCATGTAATTTGTGATTCACGATGTTCCGGGTTTTGGGATTGTTGTGTATTTTTGAATAGTTGGTTAAATTTATATTTTTATTTTATTATTCCGCAAAATATTAGGCTTACCTAGTTGTATAGACTAGGTGCCATCACGACGTCATACAAAGAGAAAATTAGGTCGTGACAAGTTGGTATCAGAGCTCTAGGTTCATAGGTATCGTGAGTCACAAGACGGTTTATTAGAGTCTCGCAGATCGGTACGGAGACGTTTGTACTTATCTTCGGGAGGCTATGGAACTGTTAGGAAAACTTCACTACTTTGATTCCTTGTCGTGCAAAAATTGTTGACTTCAAAAATTCTAAACTTCTGTATTCTATTCTCTCACAGATGGTGAGGACACGTACAAGCGGATCTGATGACCAGGCACCCACACCCCCTGCTAGAGCCGCGAGAGGCCGAGACTGGGGTAGAGGTCAAGGACGTCCACGTGGTGCAGCCAGAGCACCCGCACGAGCTGCTACAGAGGAGCCCCCAGTAGCTCCAACTGAAGGGCAGACACCTGAGGCATATGTTCCTGCACCAGCCCTCCAAGAGACTCTAGCCCAGTTTCTGAGTATGTTTAGCACCTTAGCTCAGGTTGGTTTGATTCCACTTGCTCCTGCCACATCTCAGGACGGGGGAGGAGCACAGACTCCCGTCGCCAGTACTCCAGAGCAGTGGGTTCAGGTCGACCAGGTTCCAGATATTGTACCAATACAGCCGGTAGCTCTAGCTCAGCCCGAGGTTAGGGCAGCAGCTTCTGAGGTGGAGCAGCCCAGACTTGAGAGGTACAAGAAGTACCACCCACCTACCTTCAGCGGATTGGCTACAGATGATGCTCAGGGTTTTCTGGAGGAGTGTCATCGTATTCTCCGTACTATTTGCGTAGCGGAGACGAGCAGGGTTTCTTTTACTACATTCCAGCTTAGAGGAGCAGCCTATCAGTGGTGGCGTGCTTATGAGTTGAGTAGTCCGGCTGAGGCAGCTTCACTTACATGGACTCAGTTCTCGGACATATTTTTGAGAGAGTATGTCCCTTAGAGCCTCAGGGACTCATGGCGCGCGGAGTTTGAGCAGATGCACCATGTTGTTATGACTGTGTCAGAGTATGCAGTTCTCTTCAGTGATTTGGCCTGACATGCACCGGCCTTGGTTGCCACAATTCGAGAGAGGGTTTGACGGTTTATTGAGGGACTCCACCCTAGTATCCGGATTAGTATGGCCAGGGAGTTGGAGATGAATATTTCTTATCAGCAGGTTGTGAGTATTGCCAGGAGATTGGAGGGCATGCTTGCCCGGGATAGAGAGAAGAGAGAGACTAAGAGGTCTCGAGAGACTGGTTATTATTCTGGGGCTCGTGCCCCAGCAGCTCGCCATAGTAGGGGTTATGTGATCCACCCCGTTCATTCAACTCTTCCAGCCGCCAGCGGTGTTCTAGCTCCTTTTAGACTCTAGGAGCCTTATTATGCACCGCCAGTATCTAGTATGCCTCTTGCACGGTGTATTCCTAGCGGCCAGTCCAGCAGACCTGGCCCAAGACAGTCACAGCAATCACTCCCTCCCAGAGCTTGTTTTGAGTGTGGCGACACTCGCCATGTGGTGAGGGATTGCCCTAGGATTAGGAGGGGTTCACCTCCACAGACTTCTCAGCCACAGCGTGCTCTATTGGGTCCTCACGCTATGAATAGAGCTCCATCTGCCACCCCACATGCTCAGCCAGCCCGAGGTGGACGTCGGGGAGGTAGAGGTCGCCCTTGAGGGGGAGGCCAGGCCATATATTATGCCCTTCCTACTCGTACAGAGGCAGTTGCTTCTGATTCTGTCATTACATGTATTGTTCCGGTATGTCATAGAGATGCGTCGGTATTATTTGACCCAGGCTCTACATATTCTTATGTGTCCTCTTATTTTGTCCCGTATTTCGGCGTATCTCAGGATTCTTTGAGTTACCCTATTATGTGTCTACTCCTGTGGGAGATTCTCTTATTGTGGACCGCGTGTATCGGTCGTGTTTGATTGCTCTTAGTAGTTTTGAGATCAGAGTCGATTTATTATTGCTCAGCATGGTGGACTTTGATATTATTTTGGGCATGGACTGGTTGTCGCCCCATTATGCTATTCTTGATTGTCACGCTAAGACCGTGACACTGGCTATGCCAGGATTTCCGCGATTAGAGTGGAGAGGTACCTTAGAGTATACTCCCACCAGAGTTATTTTATTTCTTAAAGCTCAACGAATGGTTGAGAAGGGGTGTGACGTGTATCTAGCTTATGTGAGAGACGTCAGTATTGATACCCCTATAGTGGAGTCAGTTCCAGTAGTGAGGGACTTTTCAGATATGTTTCCAGCTGATCTTCCGGGCATGCCGCCCGATAGAGATATTATTTTGGCATTAATTTATTGCCGGGCACTCAACCCATCTCTATTTTTCCATATCGTATGGCTCCTCCTGAGTTGAAGGAGTTAAAGGATCAGTTATAGGAGTTGCTTGATAAGGGCTTCATTCGGCCCAGTGTGTCACCTTAGGGTGCTCCTGTCTTATTTGTGAATAAGAAGAATGGTTCTATGCGGATGTGTATTGATTACCGCCAGTTGAACAAAGTCACAGTGAAGAACAAGTATCCATTGCCTCGTATTGCTGACTTATTTGATTAGTTACAGGGTGCCAGAGTGTTTTCCAAGATTGACTTACGTTCAGGATATCATCAGTTGAAGATTCGGGAACCAGATATCCCGAAGACTACTTTCAAGACCAGATATGGTCACTATGAGTTTCTTGTTATTTCTTTTGGGCTGACAAATGCCCCAGCAACTTTTATACACTTGATGCACAGTGTGTTCCGGCCTTGTCTTGACTCATTCATCATTGTGTTTATTGACGATATTCTGGTATACTCCCGGAGTTAGGAGGATCATGAGCAGCACCTGAGGACTGTGCTTCAGACCTTAAGAGAAAAGAAGTTATATGCAAAATTATCAAAATGTGAGTTTTGGCTAGACTCAGTGGCATTCTTGGGTCATATAGTATCGCTTGAGGGGATCCATGTGGATCCGAAGAAGATTGAAGCAGTGCAAAGTTGGCCCAGACCGTCCTCAGCTACAGAGATCCAGAGTTTTCTTGGTTTGGCGGGGTATTACCGTCGATTTGTAGAGGGTTTCTCATCTATTGCAGCACCTATGACCAGGCTGACCCAGAAGGGTGCTCTGTTCAGGTGAATAGAGGAATGTGAGGAGAACTTTTAGAAGCTCAAGACAACTTTGACTACAGCCTCAGTATTGGTATTGCCTACAGGTTCGGGGTCTTATGATGTATATTATGATGCCTCGCGGATTGGTCTCGGTGCGGTGTTGATGCAGGACGGTAGGGTGATTGCCTATGCGTCTAGACAACTGAAGGTGCATGAAAAGAAATATCATGTCCATGACCTTGAGTTAGCAGCTATTGTTCATGCCTTGAAGATTTGGCAGCATTATTTTTATGGTGTTCCTTGTGAGATTTACACAGATCACCAGAGTTTGCAGCATCTGTTCAAGCAGAAGGATCTTAATTTGCGTAAGAGGAGGTGGTTGGAGCTGCTTAAGGATTATGATATTACCATTTTGTACCACACTGGGAAGGCCAATGTGGTGGCCGATGCTTTGAGTCGCCGGGCAGAGAGTTTGGGGAGCTTAGCATATCTACCAGTAACAGAGAGGCATATGGCGTTGGATGTTCAGGCCTTAGCCAGCCAGTTTGTGAGATTAGATATCTCTGAGCTGAGTCGAGTATTGGCTTATGTGGTCTCTCGGTCTTCTCTTTATGATCGTATCAGGGAGCGTCAGTATGATGACCCCCATCTGTTTGTCCTTAAGGACACGGTCCAGCACAGTAATGCTAAAGAGGTCACTATTGGAGATGATGGTGCATTGAGGATGCAAGGCAGGCTATGTGTGCCCAATGTAGATGGTTTGCGTGAGTTGATTCTTCAGGAGGCTCACAGTTCGCGGTACTCTATTCATTCGGGCACCGGGAAGATGTATCAGGACTTGAGGCAGCATTACTAGTGGAGGAGAATGAAGAAGGACATAGTGGAATATGTGGCTCGGTGCCTAAATTGCCAGCAAGTGAAGTATGAGCATCAGCGACCAGGTGGGTTGCTTTAGAATTTGGAGATTTCGGAATGGAAATGGGAGCAGATCACTATGGATTTCGTTGTTGGACTCACGCGGACTCAGCGGAGGTTTAATGCAGTTTGGGTGATTGTAGATAGGCTGACCAAGTCGGCTCATTTTATTCATGTGATGACTACCTATTCTTCCGAGCAGCTAGCTCAAATCTACATACGTGAGATCGTCAGGCTTCATGGCGTACCGATATCTATTATCTCTGACCGGGGTACGCAGTTTACATCACGATTCTGGAGAGCTGTACAACATGAGTTGGGTACTCGGGTTGAGTTGAGCACAACATTTCACCCTCAGACGGACAGACAGTCCGAGCGCACTATTCAGATACTGGAGGATATGCTCCGCGCTTGTGTGATAGATTTTAGGGGTGCTTGGGATCAGTTCTTGCCACTTGCGGAGTTTGCCTACAATAACAGTTATCAGTCCATCATTCAGATGGCACCATATGAGACTTTGTATGGTAGGCGGTGTCGGTCCCCAGTGGGTTGGTTCGAGCCGAGCGAGGCCAGATTATTGGGTACGGACTTAGTTCAGGATAGGATAGACTTCGCACAGCCTAGTCCAGACAGAAGAGTTATGCGGACCAAAAGGTTCGCGATGTTGCATTCATGGTTGGAGAGCGGGTCTTGCTCCAGGTTTCACCTATGAAGGGCGTTATGAGATTCAAAAAGAAGGGCAAGCTGAGCCCAAGGTTCATTAGTCCTTTTGAGGTATTGCGGCGTATTGGGGAGGTTGCTTATGAGCTTGCCTTACCTCTCAGCCTAGCAGGAGTTCATCCGGATTTCATATTTCGATGCTCCGTAAGTATCATGGTGACCCGTCTCACGTATTGGATTTCAGCTCAGTACAATTGGACAAGGATCTATCTTATGTTGAAGAGCCAATGGCTATTTTAGACAGGCAGGCCAGAAAGCTAAGGTCAAAGAACATTGCTTCCGTGAAGGTTCAGTGGAGGGGATAGCCGGTCGAGGGGGCGACTTGGGAGATCGAGCAGGATATGCGCAACCGTTATCCTCATCTTTTCACCACTTTAGGTATGTCTCTATGCTCGTTCGAGGACGAACGATTGTTTTAAGAAGGGGAGGATGTAACGACCCGGCCGGTCGTTTTGAGAGTAATAGCCCCGATCCCCTATTACTGCTTCTCCCATATATATTTCTGCTATTGTGACTTGCCGGGAGGTTTCGTTTTGGTTTTTTGGAGTATTTTGGGACACTTAGTCCCTAAATGGAAGTTTAAGCCTTAAAATTTAGACCGTAGTTGAAATTGTATGAAGACGACTTTGGAATAGAGTTCCATCGGTTCCGTTATCTCAGTTGGGTGATTTTGAACTTAGGAGCGTGTCCGAATTGTGTTTTGGAGGTCCGTAGCTTATTTAGGCTTGAAATAGCGAAAGTCGAATTTTTGCAGATTTGGACCGGTAGTGAAAATTTTGATATCAGAATCGGATTCCAATTTCGGAAGTTGGAGTAGGTCCGTAATGTTAATTATGACTTGTGTGCAAAATTTGAGGTCAGTCGGACGTGATTTGATAGGTTTCGACATCAGTTGTAGAAGTTTATAATTTCTAAGTTCATTAAGTTTGAATCGGAGGGTGATTTGTGATTTTAGCATTGTTTGATGTGATTTGAGGGCTCGACTAAGTTTGCATGCTGTTTTAGGACTTGTTGGTATATTGGGTTGAGGTACCGGGGGCCTCGGGTGTGTTTCAGATGGTTAACGGATCAAATTTAATTTTGGAAGAATAGCTGAAGCTGTTGCACCTGGTGTAATCGCACCTGCGCAACATTGACTGCAGGTGCGAGCCCGTAGAAGCGAGCCAATGGACGTAGGTGCAGTTTTGAAGAAAGAGGACAGAGGTCGCAGGTGCGTAGGTATAACCGCATCTGTGCATCCACAGATGCGGAAGATGGAGCGCAGAAGCAGAAGGGGCCAGGGCGTGAGGGATCGCAGAAGCGGAAAGATTTCGCAGGAGCGGGCGCGCATGTACGGCCCATTGCTTGTAGATGTGGACCCAGTCCCTTTAACTCATTTCCGCACCTGCGATAGAAATTCCGCAGGTGCGGCGTCACAAGTGCGACTATGGGCCGCAAGTGCGAGATTTCTGGATAGAACACTTAAATGCAAGGGTTCGCGATTTTTGCTCATTTTTAATATTTTGAGCTCGGGTTTGGCGATTTCTTGAGAGCATTTCTGAGGGGTTTCTTGAGGTAAGTCCCTTGTGCTTATTGTTGATCAATAATCTTTCTTCCCCATTTATTTTTCCACCTAATTAGTGTGTATTTAAGGTGAAATTTGGCAGTTTGAGACTAGGGATTTGGAAAGTTTGATTTGAGGATTTGAAGGACCATTTCCTGTCGGATTTTTGTAAATTTGATATGGTTAGACTCGTGAGTGAATGGGCTTTCGGATTTTGTGACTTTTACCCGATTTTGAGACGTGGGCCCGGTCGACTTTTTAGGGCAAATTTCGGAATTTTTGTTAAAGTATTGATTTAATTAATTAGATGAGTTTATTATGGTTGTACTTATGATATGTAATTGCTTTTGGCTAGATTTGGGCCATTCGGAGCCGGATATTCGTGGGAAAGCCATTCTTACCGATTGCTTGAGCTTGGTTCGAGATAAGTGGCTTGCCTAACTTTGTGCAGGGGAAATCCCCCTAAGATTTGGAACTATTGTGATATGTGAGCGTCGTGTACGTGAGGTGACGAGTATGTACACGGGCTAATTATGAAAAAACCCGATTTTCTTACTGAGCATCAACTTGTTTTCCTTTTATTTGAGTTATACCATTTTAATGAGTATTAATCTATTTTTATTCTTAATTGAGTTATTCCAATATGTGTAGCTATCCTGTTTAGTCTAATACAACAAGTCTACGTGTCTTAACTACTTATGTGAACTATGTGCAGCATGCTTAGTGAATTTCCTGCTTTTTCCTTGACTGATACTTAGTCTAAATCGTAAGATTTCGTGATGTAGTTGTATTTCTATTGTTTGCGATGCATATTTACTTTGGGACTACGGAACGGTATTTCGGAAGATCACCTTGTACTGCATATTTACTTTGGGACTACGGAATGGTATTCCGGGAGATCCCTTGTACTGCATATTTACTTTGGGACTACGGAATGGTATTCCGGGAGATCCCTTGTACTGCATATTTACTTTGGGACTACGAAACGGTATTCCGGGAGATCCTCGTGTACTGCATATTTACTTTGGGACTACGAAACGGTATCTCGGGAGATCCCCTGTTGTATTTCTGTGTATTGAGCTGTTACCTTCTATGAATTTTTTCTTGTTAAATTTCAGTCTTTATTTTTACTGCGATATTTCATTCTTGCCTTGCTTTATTATCATATTCCAGTAGGGCCCAGACCTGGCCTCGTCACTACTCTACCGAGGTTAGGCTTGGTAATTACTGGGTACCGATTGTGGTGTACTCATGCTACTCTTTTGCACATGTTTTTCGTATGCAGATTCAGGTGCTCCTTATCAGCCGCACTATCAGTGAGCCGGGATAGCTTTGGAGACTTCAAGGTATATCTGCCGCGCCCGCAGACCTCGGAGTCCCATTTCTACTCTTTCTCATGCCGATTATCTTCTGTATTTTCTTTTGATAGACTCTGATGTATAGAGACACTAGACTTTTCTTCCTGTAGTTTGTGATTCATGATGTTCCGGGTTTTGGTATTGTTGTGTATTTTTGAATAGTGGGTTAAATTTATATTTTTATTTCATTATTCCGCAAAATATTAGGCTTACCTAATTGTAGAGATTTGGTGTCATCATGACGTTATACAGAGGGGAAATTGGGTCGTGACATTTCAAAAGCTTGGCCAAACACTAATTAATGCTCAAAAATATTTTTTAAATTAATTAGCCAAGTACAAACTGATTTTCACCAAAAGTACTTTTTTAAAAAACACTTCTCAAAATAAGCAAATTTTAGAAGATTGGCAAACAGTTTCAGCTAACCTATATGGAGTTTGATCCTTGGTTCCCCTGTCACTCGATCTTAGGTTTCCTTGTGACTCAAACTCTGCAACCATTAATTAGCTTCCATTGGTTAAATTATTAGTATTGTAGATTTAATTACATTACCCATGCTTAATTACAGAAATACTCCGTAGTTATTTTGAGCTACTGAGCAAACCGTACTTGTAGTTAAAAGATTTTATTTAAATGTTAAATATATTTATTGAGTTATATAATCAGACAGGATTTTGCGCCAAAGTGTTTAACTGGCAAGATGATTATGATGTCAACAAAAAGGTGTGTATAACTGTAGGCCATAATTTCTATAATCTCTATCTCTATAATATAATTAGAGTGAGTTTGCTGTCTTGCCCCTTGTAAGGCGACACTTTAACCCCCCTTAAAAATAATTTTCAAGTGTTTCATCCTCACAGACCCAAGTCAATAAAAAATAAATAAATGAAAGACTTACAACTAGGTCTCATCTTAAAAAGAACAACAATAAGAATGCATTACAATTTACAAGTAATTACGTGTTCATGCCAAAGCATACCCATCCAACCCCCAACAAAAAGAACCCCCCCCCCACCCCCCACAAAAAAATAAATAAAAAGGAGAACGAGAGAGAGAGAGAGAGCGAATACAGTGCAGGAATGTATACATATTTACAAGTAACGTATAATTCAAATTAGTATGGTCATTGAGAATTAGTATAGCCGTTCTCAACTTGTTTGTGGCTAAGGTGTGGTTGTTATTGTAATGGGTATAGTTCACATTGGGAGACTTGATGAGTTCACATCAAATTCCTAACCTCTTTGTACCACATTCTGAGCAGAACTTAGAGGTCTCTCTCAAGTAGGGAGTACCACATTCATCGCAAAACTTCGCAGGACTTGTAGGCTGCATTATCAATATGGTTGAATAGGTTATTAATTCGGTATTAAAGATATAAGAATAGAGCAAATAAAGGATTGGAAAAAGGCACTTCTCCTCCTGATGAGAAATTAGATCTTTAGAGATAACAAATCGTAGTGACAGTCCGAAAAAAATTGAATGTATGGTGCTTTTCCTCAGACCAACAACAAAATGTATTTGTGTAGTCAATTAGATAAAGATTTCAAAACCAGATCAACCAATACTTTGCATGATTAGTCAAGGCATGAAGCTAAAGTTTTTTATATTTATAAGTAGGCATGAAGCTGATGTTCTTTTTATAAGTAGGCATTAAGCTAAAGTATATGACACAGTGGTGCTTTGACCTTGAATCTTGGAAAATCAACATAAAGAGATCTCTCACCATTATATGCATACGCCCTCCTACATTGCCAAATTGTTGTAAACAAGCCATGTGTGGAGAAATGGATGGCGACTGCTGAGGCTGAGCAATTTCAGGCAAATGTGACTGAGGGCCACATTGTTGATTGTGAGAGAAGTGGGCTATATGTTGACTTTGGTTGATGTGGTGCTGGTGGTGGCTCTGCTGAAGAGGATGAAATTGAGCCTGATGGGACAGAGGTTGCATATGCTGCTTTGGGCTAGTCTGCTGACTCTCCTGTGGCAGAAAAGTAGTTGAACAAAACAAGTATGAATCAACAAACATCGATATATAAACATCTGCATTGTTTTAAAGGTAAACTAAAGCACCGAAGAAGCATCTCATGCAGCATTGGGCAACACATGGCAACAACAGCACAGTATAGTAGGCACTGATATCTTTTTAGGTCCTATCAAGTAACTCATAACTACTGCAAAATGAATCCCAATGAGCAAAGTTTGTTGCCTATTTATCCACTGGAGCAGAACTTGTGGAGTCTCTAAAAAATCAGTTCCCAACAAAAATTGGCTTCACCATTAAGTCTAGTCCATTTGGACCTAGCAGGACAAGCATGGTAATTCCTCAACCTGTTAGGTCTGTGATGCTAGACAAAGTTTCAGCTCAGGAACTGCTAATGCTGATTCCGTGCAGTTTTTAGTAGAAGGATATAAAGCTATTTAGGAGACGAACGGTATTAAGTTCCCTGACAACTTATACATTTATTTAATCAGCAGTTTGCTGGAGATTTAGAGCACAAAGGAAGTAAAGAAGAACAAAAAGTGGCTCTTTGTGCTAATTAATAATGATGTGAGAGTAATTATAGTTTCTTAAAGGATTTTTGGCGTTGTACAGGTAACCCTGAAATTAAAAAAAAACATAAATAAAACTTAAAACTTAACCAAAAATTCGAAGAAGATAAGAATTAAAATGAAATTTGAAGGAAACTAAAACATCTGAGATAGCAAAGAGGACCCAACAGCAACCAGAAATTTGAAAGCCATCTAAGAAGCATTGATTGTGTCTGTGCATTCCATTAATACTTTTGGCAATTTATGAATCAACTCATCCAATCATTTTTGGAGTTGGAGATTTAGTTAGATATTCTTATGAGCTATTCTGTTCAGAGAAACTGATGCGTCAAAGCAATTCCATATATGTCTTGGGTGTGCTTCTGGCTGCTCTTTAATTCACTCAACCATGACGCAAGGGCACATTAAAGTAAAACACGTGTTATCATTTTCTCCATCTTGAAGCTCTAGTTAATAGAAGAGGGGCCATTCTGTTAATGGTAAGAAATAGAAATGTACATGCCGATAAGCATATAAACAGAGACATACAAGTTCTAATAGCATAACACGAAGCTAAAAGGTACGGTTCAATCAAAACCAGCACAGTGCTAAAAGGGGTCAGCAGAACTGAGAACCAAAAAGCAGTAATACACCTAACAGAAGGAGTTTTAAATGTGTACTTAATTGTTAACGTTGGCACTGCAGTAACAGATACTCCTATTAAATGAGAGTTCAAATTACAAGCATCCTGTATGCAGCTAGAGAAGAAATCTGTTTCTTCTTAACTATTCTCCGATATATAGCATAGATGTGGTACACGTGTTCTAGTTACCAGACGAACAACGTTCAAATCAATTAACACAGTGGATAAGATAAAAAGCTTACTTCACTAACAGAGCGGTAGCTTTGACCGGCAGATAATGAAGAATCATTGTCAATGCTGGTGAATGCCTGATAGACATGAGCAGAAAAACTTTCTATCAATTTTCGGAACTGCAATAATAGGAAAAGGGATATGTATGATGACTACCAGGATCATCAAAACTTACTGACAAACCAGTGATGTTGGAAATTGGGTTTGACGCACGTCTATACTTGTGTCTTGGAGCATAGAATTTATAGTCTCGAGGGGATATTGCAACTTCATTTCGGCCTGTCATTCTTTTGAACCTAAACGAATAGGAACATGGATCAATTTGAAATGCTGATATTTTATGAATTAAAACATTGATTTACACCATCAT
The DNA here is from genome assembly GCA_000715115.1 of Nicotiana otophora. Lineage (NCBI taxonomy): Eukaryota > Viridiplantae > Streptophyta > Magnoliopsida > Solanales > Solanaceae > Nicotiana > Nicotiana otophora. The sequence continues at coordinate 177,982 of AWOL01S0003093.1, read as the reverse complement.
ACTTCGTTTTACGAGAAACAATGATTCACTTAAAGAAAATGAAAAATACACCGTAGTAGGACAAGATGTCCTTAACTGACAAAAAAGTACATAAAAATGATTAACTTCTAGATTTTCTATCTTATTCCCGTATTGTCATCAAGGTCCACTTACATAATCATTGCAGTAAGAGAACAGTAACAAAGTCAATTGCAGTTAGCTATATTTGAAACAAACATCAGATGTGGAAAAGCTACTTAAAGCTAATTGGACCTTTGAAGGAAATAAAGATAAAGTGCCAAATAGTGCATGCTTTTACTGTCCTGAGAATGTCTTAACTGAAGAAACAAGACAGAACGTCAAACCATACAAGCAAGAAAAGATCAAATATTTAACAATCTTATATTGTACCGTGTTAAAATTATAAAAGGATATTCATTTCAAACAAATTATAACAGGATAATCCTGTCGTAAGAGCAGCACTTGGTGCTACAATCAATAAAATACCTTAACCCTTTAAAAAATGACAATGTCTAAAAGGAGCAAAAATATTATATTTAGAAAATGAAGAAAGAAAATATCAAGGCACTATCTATTCATGGTGGAATAAAGAATACTATAGACGAGGAGAAATAGGACGCACCACAAGGAAAATTACAAGGACAATGGGGAGCGAGTTAGAATGATACCTCCAGAACATTGGATTTCATGTGCGATCTAAACTGGATCAAGGTGTTATAGGCCTACCAAACCAACACTTTTTGACTAATCAAGGGAAATTTCGTCAAATATATCTTTGCACGACAATTACATTCAACCATAGTCCTCTAGTGAAGTTTCATAATTGCAGAAGCTCAAAAGAAAATTGTACAGATTGAACTTCTAGATCTGCATAATTCTCAGCATTTGAAGAAATTTCAGATATTGGACTTTAATATGCCAATCTAGAGCAAATTGCACCAAAGAATGAGATCGCCGTCTGAGTTAGTCAAAATTAACTTTGCATAAGCAGTACTTCTTCTGCTACCTTCCAGAACAGAATCTTCATATCATCTGGTACACCCAGAAATCTTCTCTAGAAAATTATATGACAAATTTCTTTCACTTGGATTTGGCACAGAGCATATTTACTAACCCAGAAAATATAAGTCATTGTGGAATGTAAATTGTCTAGAACAGATGGCACTACTGCCAAGATAAAGAGAAGAGGACACAGACATGTGTATAGCAAGATGGATCTCTTATCTCATGCCAACAGAGCTAATAATAGAAGACCGCAATTCTAGGTAACAATAACAGATTAATCAAGATTAATGCAACATCCACATTTAAGATGGAGAGTTTGACATACCATTCTGCATCATCAATATGTAAACTTGCTGGTTTCTCCACAATGGCTAAACCATTAACCACAACAAAACGAACACGCTTCTCCTCCTGTATCACTAATTCAGGAAACCTTGCCCTTGTTTCAAAAGATGTAGCCAGCTCCCGTCTTTTAAATACACAAGGTCCTAACAGCAAAGTAAGAGGTTAACCCAGAAAATGAAATGACAATAACAGGAGTCAGTATCTTTTGTAGTTCAATCTTTGTCAGGAGATGACAATTACAGGAAACAACATTTTCTTTATCTCATATTTATCAGGAAATAATGCTATATGTAACCAGCAAAAGAACAGGAACACAATGAGTAATGAAAAAACTAGAAGTTGAAGTTCTAAACTAGATGTTTCTAGTGATCCAAGATTCCTCACATCTTCATGTTTCTACATAAAAAAAAGAATCTGTTTTCTGATTCATTTCTTCCCATTCATCTTTTGCCTGCTATTTCCTCTCATATGCTCACATAGATGAAGGGGCAACAACATGTAGAAAAGCAACAATGGAAGCGCAGACTAGCTTAAAATTTGAAGCTGACACGCACAACAGTAAAATTTGCCTTCTGCAATTCCAATGAGAAATCGGATAATATCACAGCAAAATGGCTCAAATGGGAGGACAAATGTCATGTGATGGGAAAAGGCAAAGATCAAAACTTTAAGCGTCTACAAGAAATTTTGGAACCTTGGATGTCATACCTTTTCTAGGAAATTTTTTAGCAAGCTTTCTGTATAAACCACCAGCTGCTTCAAGGGCCACACCGATAGTCTTTTCACGCATGCCATTTAAAGAAGAGAGCCTTACATTCACTTCATTAACCAATGTCTCATACATGTTAGCCACATACATCAAGGGCAAAACATATGCAGCATCACCTTCATAACAGATTTCTCTAGACTTCCTCTTGCTTATTTTATCTTGTGAAGATTGAGCTGCAAAGTCAGCCTCTGAATCGACAACTTCAACTACATGCGGTCTTATGAAATGATCTACGATAATGTCTAAAAATCTTGTCCTTGCTGTTTCAATTGGTGAAATATCTGGTCCATGAAAACTGGCATTAGCAAATCTAAAACTAACGGTCATCTAGTTTCATTCATCCATTTAGCAATCAACTATAACATAAAATCCCCAATTACCATCAATAGTAACAATATTGTAGGAACCCCCTGAAGATCCACTATGCTCAATGCTAGTGCGATCTTCCTCCACCACTATACCGTGAAGTGGTAATGAGTTTCTGAAGGATTCATGGAGACACTCCTGAAAAAGTATTAGTGCCATTAGAGTTCATGAATAATATGAGAATATGTACACTTGGGCCCCTAGGCATTGGTATAGGCTTCCGAAGTGAAAAGGTCAGTTATTTCCATAAAAAAAACAATGTTTAGCCTAACTAGTAGAGAAGCTTGCTTACTCCGGCTAATTTGGCACAATTAAAAAGAATGCAAATGTCAAAAAAAAAGGCGAATTCCTAATCACATGGAAGAAAGTTATCTCGAAAGACCTAAACTATCTAGGACTCCATGCAGACCTAAAAGGAAATAGAGCCGCAGTGGAAGAAAAAGATCCATATAGGTGATGCCAATTAGCTTAGAATCTCAGATTAACGCTTAACCATGTAGGCCATCCTTACTTTAGGTCTAATCTTCGCTAGGAAGCATTTAATCTTATTACAGATTTGTATGCTAGTAGAGAGAACTTCCAGTGTTAGAGAATCTAAATTATTGGATATTGGAAGAAAACAGTTATAATAGAGACGTGGATAGCAAAGATTCATACAACTTACCCTAACTAGCTTACGGTCGAAGCATAGTTGTTGTCTTGTCAAATTAATAAATTATAAAGGTATGATAGGGTGGAACTAGATATCATCAGCCTCACCAAATAGGATAATTGCAAACCGGACATTTTTTACAAACCGGGTTACTCTGCCCACTAAGGCTTATGCAGAATTTGATTGTTTTCCCTCAATAGGGATTTGAACCTAAGACGTCATGATTCTCCTCCCAATTTATTAACTACTAGGCCACACCCTAGGCCTTGGGGTGCAGGATAATTGCAAACCCAACATTATAGTCATACAGAAGTATTTCAAACTTGCATTTTTACAAGAAACTGAAACAATAACACATGATAAATTACTTAAAAGTTAAAACTGAAAACTGAAACTCAAAAGGCACACTCACAACAGCTGTGGAGTCTTCGCCATTGTCCATGCTATCCTCGGTTACATCACCGCCTCCACGATCAACATCATCACCACCAGCACCGCCTCCGCCACTAATACCCTCCGCATTGAGATCATGCAATGAGGTTTCAATGTACGAATCAGCCGCCGACCTCATATCGTAGTGCTGTACCGGAACCCTAGCTCCCATTTTCCCTATCAACTCACCAGTCTACAGCAACTAAAGTGCCTCCAAATTAAGCACAATACCGCCTTCTGCTCAAACTCTACATATAAAGTTAAAATTGTTCAAAATATACACATATTTAAACTACTAAACGCTGAGTGATAGACTGAGCAAGTGGCCGGCGTCGGCCCATTAGGTGAGGCCGACGGCGGAGTAAGCTGTGGAATTTGAAGCAGGGATTTTGATTAACGACTATACAACCTTAACAGAAAGCCGAGCCTGAGATTCTGCGAAGCAATTTCCGAACCTAATTCCCGATGTTTCCTTATCAGTATCCGAACCAAAGCCGGTAGGTCAGTCAATGTACATTGTGTATCACGGGGAGTGGATACTGGCGGGACCCACTAATAGGTACACGTACGCTGCACATGCATATAAAATGTGAATTATACTAATCTTATTTTCAAGATAATTAATTTTATACTTTAAGGAAGCTTACTTAAGTAGTTTTTATTTGTACAAAATTCTATACACTAACGGCGATATAATTTAACCTCCAAAAAGAATTAAAAGTTCTAAATTTGGAAAAATTTTAAGTTATTAAGCACTTTAAGAAGAAGTTTTTATAGAACATAAATATTATTGAACGTTTAAAAATTATGAGTTTCAAAAGTCTTCGAAATCGTTTGGTTTAAAAATAAATTATGCAAGATTTATAATAAATAAATAAATAATGTATTGAATATAATGCATGTATATTAAGAACCTGTTTGACCAAAGTTTTTAGAGGTCAAAAATATTTTTTTTTGTCAACAAAAATATTTATTTGAAAATTTAAGATGTTTGGCCAAGACAGAAAATCACTTTTAATCAAGTAATTTTTTTACTTTTAGGAAGAAGCTACAAATTCTAACTTCTTCCAAAAGAAGAAGCAGAAAATTAATTTTTTTCAAGGCAAAAATATTCTTACCATAAATTTATATTTTTCAGATTATCCTTCATTAGTATAAATTTTTCTTTATCTTTTTTCTGTAAACCGTCCATTTTTTCTCTTTTTATTTCTATAGTATTTTTATTCTCTTTTTCGCTATTCGTGTTTGGAATAATCTCTCTACTATAAATAGATCTATTCTTTAATCTTTTGCCATTTCTTTTTCTTTGTTTCATATCGCGCTTTGAAATAACAAGGCTAGTGATCACATTTAAGCTTTTTCTTCACAAGGTATAATTTTTTTTCTTTTGTAGTATGCCAATATTATATGATCGCCAGTTTGTAGTTTTAACTATATATTTTTTTGGCGTGCATACATATATTTTAGTTAACAGAATGCAATACTGCCTAGTTTGTTATTTTCTCAAGAGTAGATAGTGCTTTTTATATATGCAACTTGTAAGAACATATTTTCTTACTAATATTATTTCAAGGGTGACGAGGTGTGTGTTTATTTTCAAGAACCAATTCGGTTTTATACCGGACCATTCGACTACGGAAGTCATTCACCTTGTAAGGAGATTAGTGGAGCGGTATAGGAGTATGAAGAAAGACCTGAATATGGTTCATTGACCTAAAAAGGCATACGATAAAGTCCCGAGATAAGTTATATGGAGGTTTTTGGAGGCTAAAGGTGAACCTGTAGCGTACATTAAGGTGATTAGGGACATGTATGATGGATCTATGACTCGGGTTAGGACAGTGGGAGGAGACTCAGAACAATTTCCAGTTGTGATGAGGTTGCATTAGGGATTAGCCCTTAGTCCATTTTTATTTTTCTTGGTGATGGACGCACTGACGTGTCACATTCAACGGGATGTGCCATGATGTATGTGTTTTGCAAACAACATAATTCTGATTGACGAGACGTAAGGTGGTATAATTGAGAGGCTGGAGATTTGGCATCAGACCCTTGAATCTAAAGTATCAGGTTGAGCAGGACCAAGACAGAATATTTGGAGTGTAAATTAAGCAAAGTAACCCAGGTAGTATACATGGATGTGAGGTTGGAGCTCAGATCATCCCCAAGAGAGATAGTTTCAAGTACTTTGGGTTTATAATACATGAAAATGAGGAGATTGACGAGGACGTCACACATCGTATTAAAACAAGGTGGATGAAATGGAGGCTTGCTTCCGGAGTTCTCAATTTTAGTGACATAGGATGATAGGAATGCATCTAATATTCTTTCCAAGTTCTCAATTTTTTATATCAAATTATAAGTTACAATTAATTTTTAGTTCTCCAACAAATTAAAGGTTTTCTTTACCACATAAAATCGCCATGCATATGATGAACAGCACACTATATATATGATTCTATTATTTAAATTGCACTTCAAACATAAGTTTTACATTTTTATCTCATTGTGGGATACAACATTCCGTTCATTTGTAAGATAGTTATCATAAAAAAATGTTTTATCATAAATTGGCGTTTATCCAATTCCTAAAATGAACATATGCTACATTGGCTAGTCAAGTTGTTGGCTGAACTAATTTTGGAATTTTATATAATTTTTTCTTATATTTATTGGATAAAGACCATGCAACTTTTACTCTCATATGCTCCTTCAAGTGGTAAAACTTACTCGCATTCAATATTCACATCAACCAAATGAATATAAAACAAGTGTTTGTCATATCTATCACTTAATTATAGTTAAAGGATTTGCATTTTTATTTTTATTTTAATTATTAAGATTAAATAACTTTAAGGACCCGTTTGGCCATAAGAAATTTTTTACTCTTTTTTGAAAAAAAATCATTATTTTCGGAATCAGTGTTTGTCCATGGAAATTTCAAAATTCACTTGAAGTTGAATTTCTGAATTTTTCGGAAATTGAAATAACTCCAAAAAATTGTCTTTCAAAATTTTCACATCAAATCACTCACAAAAATTCAAAAACAGTTCCAAATTGCATTCATGTCCAAACACAACTCTAATTTTCAAATACCATTTTCACTTAAAATTCTTTTTCACTTTTTTTTCGAAATTTTATAATTCTTATGTCCAAACCCCACTTAATCTAACGTAAATTTACTGTGTACCCACGCCGTTGACCTGGCTAAATTCAACAATATTTGCAGTTTGATTTTCATTTTGCATAGACAAAAATTATGTGGCTGAAATCTACGGTGATAAGTCTAAAGTCCATAACCACACACGTGTCAAACAACAAGTGGTCAGTACAAGCCACATGCATGGCAGAATCTGGAACTGATAATGTTTTTACAATTTCCTACCTACGTACATAATGCAAATACAAAGATCTCATTACATACAAAAACTCATTTCTCTTTTTTCAGTCCAATTCTTCTTCAATGGCTATTGCCAAATCTTCAGATTGGTCATTTCCACCTTGCATTAACTGTAAAAACAGAATCTTGAAACCAAAAATATGCTATTCTTGTAAAACTCTACCTTTCCTCTCAAATATTTACTTTAATTCAAGAACACTGGTTGCTAAATCCTCTAGCTGTTCATCTCCTGTCTTAGAAGAAAAAAGCCAAAAAACACCCTCAAAAAATTCCAAAATAATAGAATTGGACTTAGAACTTCAAGATTATACTACTACTCCTACTACTTCTACTTGTTTGACTGATTCCAAGGATTTGAATGGTCTAATATGCAGTTTACTTAAAGATCCTCAAACTCAAGGAATTGGATATGATTACTATGAGAAAGCCAAGGAAAATACAGATTTTAGACCTGAAAAATCAACACTAAAGCTTCTTATCAGGTATTTGGTGTATTCAAACAAATGGGGTTCAATTATTTCATTGTGTGAAGATTTGAGAAGTTCTCAAATATTGCCTGATAGTTCAACATGCTGTAAATTGATTACTAGCTGCATAAAAGCAAGAAAATTCAAGATTGTAAATAATTTGCTTGAAGTGTTTATAATTTCTGATCAAGAACTTTCTGTTTTGGCCTTTGATTCTGCTATGAAAGGTTATAATAAGTTGCATATGTATAGCAGCAGTGTTGTTTTGTATGAAAGAATGAGATCTGCTGGACTTGTATTAGACCCTGGCTGTTATTGTAGTATAATGGAAGCACATTTAAAAATGGGGCATTGTGACAAAGTTGTGGCACTTTTTCAAGAATTTGAGAGCAGGAAAGTAGTGTCCACACCTTATTATGCTCAAATTTACAAGAATCTGTGCGAGTCATTAGGGAAATCGGGGCGCGCTTTTGAGGCTTTGGAGTACTTTAGAGACATGTACAAGAAGGGAATTCAAGAGGATCATTCATTTTATTCCATACTTATCTGTGGATTCGCGAGCATTCGTGAAGTGAAAATGGCTGAGGAAATTTTAGAAGAAGCTGAAGGCAAGAGAATGCTGAGGGATCCAGCTTTGTTCTTGAAACTAGTATTGATGTATATTGAAGAGGGGTTGATGGAAAAGACTCTTGATGTTGTTGCAGTAATGGCTCGGGTAAAAATCCGAGTCTCTGATTGCATATTTTGTGCAATTGTGAATGGCTTCTCAAGAAAAAGAGGTCTGAAATCTGCAGTTAAAGTGTATGAAGATCTTTGTTCACAAGGCTGTGAACCAGGTCAAGTAACTTATGCTTCAGTATTGAACTTATATTGTAGGCTTGGATTGTATTCTAATGCAGAAATGGTATTTTCTGAGATGGAGCAAAAGGGGTTTGATAAATGTGTAGTGGCTTATTCTAGCATGATTGCAATGTATGGAAAAACAGGAAGACCTAAAGATGCAATGAAACTAGTTGCAAAAATGAAAGAAAGAGGATGTCGACCAAATGTGTGGGTATACAATGCACTTTTAGACATTCATGGGAAAGTTCTAAACTTAAGGCAAGTGGAAAAAATATGGAAGGAGATGAAGAGAAGGAAGATTTTTCCGGATAGGGTAAGTTACACAAGCATTATAACTGCTTATAGCAGGGCAAGGGAATTTGACAAGTGCTTAACATATTACCAAGAATTTACACTAAACGGCGGAAGAATTGATAGGGCAATGGCTGGGATTATGGTTGGTGTTTTCTCTAAAATGAATAGAGTTGATGAGTTGATTGGTCTTTTGCAAAATATGAAGAGAGAAGGCACAAAGTTAGATGGGAGACTTCATAGGTCAGCTTTGAATTCTCTGAGGGATGCAGGGCTGCAAATTCAAGCAAAATGGATGCAAGAAAGTTTTGGTGCAACATGAGTTGTTTTCCCTTACTGCCTGGTGTATTATATAAAGTGATTTGACAATGGAAAAACTACATTGTGTTGATGCAAGAACTAACACAGATTTGCCCATTTTAAAGCATTGAGTCACTCCTTAAAACTGTAGAATTACTTGTTGAATTATGACTCATACTCATAGTTTGATGCATTCTAAAGAATGCAAAAACAATTCCTATCCCATCCCATCAAGCTTTGAAAAATATATACCATTGTCGCTGTCAACCATGTATAGATGTTGGGGGGGGGGGGGGGGGGGGGGGGGGGGGGGATGAGATCACGATTTATAGTACTCTTCATGTAATTTCCTGATATGTAAAGCTATTCTTGTAGTTGAGCCACAAGTATCTACGAAACAAGAATACTGCAAATCCTGAATCCATATACTTGTTGAAATTTCTTTACTGATGATATTCCATTTCCTGCTGTTTTTTGCTACCAAAAAGGTTTGTTGATAAGTCATTTCAGTTTCGATAAAACAAACATTACATTATTTACAGGTCATTTTGGTTCTATTTCAAAGATGGGCTAACTGATCAGGGTTTTTTTTTGACGACAGAAACTAGAAAAGAAAGTCAAAAGATTATTCTTCGTCTATCATTCGTTTTTTGTTAATTCTTTTACTCCAATGCCTAAAACAGTTATATTTTGCACTGAATTAATGCAGTGAACTCTGCAATCCCTCTGAAATTACCAGTGTTGTGAGTGGTGACTTGTTATCTACACACAAACCACAACACCAGATTAATGAAAGCCTAAACTGTTACTTCCAGATAAATTAGAATTCAACAAGTTGTCCAAATGAAACATAGATGACCAAATAAGTGAATGCAAATTGCAAAATCTTAATGGTATTTTAGCATTGTCAATGACTAAGGAGGTCGACCGCGGTTTTTACCTGGAGCATAAATACATGTGAGAAAACATCATAATCTATATAAATATGAAATTTTGAACCCATAATTGCAAATGTGCAATGAATTCGTGCAGTGAGGACCAAAAAAACTGATCCTCTTCGGTTTATACTTTGGATCCGACTTTAAAGGAGGTTTAAAATTTTCAAGACTAAATACATACGGAGACACTTAAAATTGGCACGATTTTTCATTTAGATATCTAAACTTTGGAGTGTTCCCAATGAACACGTACACTACACGAACTTTGTTCCACTTATGCACTCTTTTGACAATTAGCCAAACTTACAAAGGGTGTACTCGCTGCTGACATGGCAAATGACGAATAAAATGAGGACATATATCTTTTTGAGTTTAAAAAAAAGGAAAAACTATGTTAAATTTATTTAATAAGCAAAATAAAAATAACATTCTCAAAAAGAAAAGAAAATTTAATTTGCACCCAATCAAGAAAGAACACATTAAAAAAAATGACACATTGGTATTCGGAAATCAGTGTTCTTGGTGTTCTTCACTATCTTCATGTGTGTTCTTATTCCAACCACGATTTTATTCCAAATTTTTAAGAGAAACTCCTCCAAATTTGTTATAACTTTAGCTAAAGATTCTCCTCGACGACCCGAAAACAACCCCAATATTAATTTCTCAAACTTTCATCAAATCAAGTAACCCATTTTAAACTTTCAAGCTTTCTAAAGCCCCCATTATTGGTGTTTCGATTTGAAATGAAGAACACATACTCACTTCAATTTTAATCAATAGAGACAATTGTTGATTCAAACTTTCGAGTTAAATCAATGGTGGAGGCACAACAACGGTAAAAGTGGAGGAGGCAATAGTGGAAATGGTGGTGGTGAAGAAGAAGAAGAAGAAGAAGAAGAAGAAGAAGAAGAAGAAAAGAAAAAAGAAACAAAAATCTGTTTTTTTGGGCTCTTCACGCGCGTATATTGGGCGAAACTCACTCTGTGTGCCAACTCAGCAAGAAGTGCTTAATTGGAATAAGTTTCGAGTAGTGTAAGTGCTTAATAGGAACACCCCTAAGTTTAAGTGTCTAAATGAAAAATCGTGCCAACTTTAAGTGTCTCCGTATGTGTTAAGCCAATTTTCAATGAGTGTCCTTAAATAGCTGTAAGCCATACTGCCACTACCATAATCGATATATGTTTATCATCTTCTCCCATAGTCTTTTTTTCGTTCATCAAATCATTGCTCAAATTTGTCCAGTTAAAGAAACCTGCATATTGTTGGTTTCCAATGTTTGAGAAGATGACCATTCTCAATGAACCAAACAGAAGTTTAAATTACTAACTGAGACAGGAATTAGGAACAATTTATGCTATAGCTCACAATCCAATGATAGTTGTCAAGGATTCACCTCAACTGCCAAACTGAGCAAGGAAAAGCTAGCTTTGCAGAAATAACTTGATAAAGCTATTGATCCTACACTATTAGAGTATGCATCATTGACATTGCCAACTTGTCACCAAATATGACATGGGAGAACATTTGAAGTTCAAACCTTACATAATACTTGTAGGAAGGCTATTTTAAGTTATTAGAAAACATTGAACAGAGTAACCACCACCAAGACGTTTGCACCCTCGCAAGCTGTCACATGAAAAATGTACAAGATGACGTCAAATAATTCTGACTTCTTATGATACCGTTGTGCCAGTGAGTTCAAGTTGGGCTACTGCCTCGTTGATCGCATCGATGATGTTCATTTTACCCCTACTAACTGCCTCGTCGATAGGAGTCCTCTCATGGCTAAAAAGACAGCACAATGAATTCAGCGAAGAGAGGAAATCACAAGCAAAAGCAGCAAAAGCTTACTTGATCTGAAAATCTATTAGCCCTTTAAGTTAGAAATACATCACCTATTTAAGGCTGAGACACTTGCTCCAGCAAGGATTAAGCTCTTCACTACCTAACAAGACATCATAGAAATTAAGGGATGCTAGAGACTTATAACCCAAGAGTAATGAAAAATTTACCTCAATATGTCCGTTTAGGCAAGCCCAATGAAGAGGTGTATTTTTCTCCACATTGGAAGCATTGACATCCTGCTACCAAGAATTAGATTAATCATGTTTCATCACTCAACTGTATCGGAACATATCAAAGGATAAGAGAAGTTGAAGCTCCGCTCCAAAGAGACTATTTTGATACTCAGAATACTCCCCAATGTCTGGCTCAAATTTTAAAAAACTAAATCATGCCCAATGAGAAATGCAGTCAAGTGACATCACAGTTTTGTCAATGAATGCAGTTCCTATATAGGGAGAACAACGATTATTCATTAAAGAGAGATACAACTAAATCAGATCAAGAAGAATGTAACTAGTAGACATATTCAGCTATGTAATGTAATGATGCAAATAAGTGGCCCGGTCCACTCACCGCTCCATTACGAATAAGATATTCTACAATGCCGGAATGCCCATTTGCCGAAGCCATATGAAGTGCTGCAATAATTAAATAGCCAAAGCAAGTAGTTAATTCAGCAAGTCATATAAGAAATCTACTAGTTCCGGAAAAATATGTAATTCAAACCTTAGGACTTCAGGTATGGGTACTCGACGACATTAAAATTATTCATATTACTAACCAATTAGTTCTGGCAGAATATGTAGTTCAAGATTTAGGACATTAGGAATGGTAGATATTCAACTCAACCAGAACACAAGGTGTAGGCTAGCGATCAATGAGTGGGTGAGAACTAAGGATAGTTAGGTTTTCAAATCACAACAAAGACAACAAAAAACTCCTAGTGCTTTCTTTCAATGTACTTTGCTGGTGACTGGTGAGAGGTAGTAGGTACCCGGTAGAGTAGTAGCCGAGCTATGCACAAGCTGGCCCGAACACCACTATTGTTTTAAAAAATTAAGTCAACTGTTAAGTGGTCCCAATCGGTTTGATGTACTTGGTCTCCTTTTATGATCTTGGGCAATCCTCACCTTATGAGCTAGCTTTTAGGGATTGAATTATGCCCAGGTTGATTTCTTATCATGACATAAGACCCATCCCAATTCTTGATTTACCCGATGTTGGACCCATATATTATGTCGTCCACGCTCCAGTTGAAGGCCTGGGCGTGCAAGGGAGGAGGCGATTTTAAGTTATCCGACATGATTGTAGGAATGTGAACTTTGTGTCCTTATATGATTTTAGGCAATTCTCACCTCATGAGCTAGCTTTTAAGGTTGAATTAGGCCCAAGGATCATTTCTTATATCAACCAAATTAAATTTCTTTGTTTGGAACTCATCTTCTACTGAATTAGACGGCTTGTACAACAATATAATGTTGTGCCAATTTATAATAGTTGGCGAGTCTGTATCAGATTTAGGAAATGAAAGTAATAGCTACTCATAAGGGTGGGAACTCAAAATTCAAAATCTAAGAAGTTAGGGGCTTAAACTTGGTTAGAAGTTAAACCACTTGGTTATTGGTCTTTTGGCTTACAACGATCAAGAAAATTTGATCTTGCAACATGGAATTCCAGTTGTTGAACCGTTGTGACTATCATTGTACTTTGATTGCATCCAATATTACATTTATATCCTAGGAAAACAGGCTATCTTTATGGGGAAGTTCATAACTTTGAGAAACGGAATCATCAGAATGGAAAGGTATCCATAAGTTTGTGAAATTGTTGGAAGCTAATGTTCATTTAGGTTTCTGAAATTCACATTTTCTATTCATGGTATTTAAGAAATACTCCAGCATTTGCTTTTTAGTCTGTTCCACAAAGAATGACAACTTTCTAATTTAGAAATAATTTAACTTTAAACTTCTCATTTTCCCTTTGTGACAAGTTTTTTATAACCACATTACAAAGAGAGTATATGACATCATTATCCTAAATATTTGACTAGAAATAAGTTTAAAATATGCTTCGAGTTAGGACACATGGATTAAGGACAAAATAATAAAGGGTTAATTACGGATATGTTCTGAGAGTTAAATTAACTTCATGGTTTCTCCACAGTTTCTACCAATATAAAAAAGAAATCCAAAAGGAACATGAAAGTTTTTGCTACATCCAAATATATGTTTTAAGAGGATTCTTCACATGTATGACCAAACAATCACAATTAGAGTATGATACATGGTTGACTGGTAATTTATCAATTTTTTAAAGTAAAAATGAATTTTTTCCTAAGAATTTTTGTCATGTTCAAATTTTTTGTTTTGTAGATGACCTGACAATAAAACCAGTTTCCCATTAGCTACAAATTAGAATACATGGCTGATTAAAAAACTGCATTAACAACACTTCCAACTATAACGACCATCTCTAATACTAATAGGACGGAGATCTAATTAGCAAGAAGCAGTAAAGTTGGTAATTCAGTGTATAAGTTAAAAGGAATGCCTTAGCTTATATAAGATAAAAGGAATGTTTTAGCTTATATGAGATGGCTCTAAATCACAAGAAACCAATATAACTTGTTGCAGAGAAGGAAAATGAAAGTGCTCAACACTAAGCATAATATACGAAAGCCATGCCAATATCTTTTTTTCTGAAAGTTGTCAACCCATATAGGAAAAAGTAGATAGTGCAGCCAAGTAATGCATTTGTTGAAAAAAAAAGTGTTTTCTCTGACAGTTTAAACATTTAAATAAGACGGTCACACACTTTAACGTGGTATCAGAGCTAACTTCATCCCAATTCTTAGTTTCCCGATGTTAGGCCCCGTTGTGATGTTGTTCACGCACCAAATGTCCAATCCTGAGCGAGCAAGGAAATATTGAGTTTGTCCACATCTCCTTATATCGTCTTAGGCAATCCTCACCTCATGAGCTAACTTTTGAGGTTGAGATAGGCCTAATTCTTATCACGGTATTAGAGTCAGACCCATCTGAATTCTTGATTTACTTGATGTTGGCCCCCATGTTATGACCGCGCACGATATAGCACCATGTTACCACAGTAAAAACAAAGCTAGAAAGCCACGTTCTGTCCTACAATTACCTAAAAGAAAAGGTTAAACAAGGACATAAAAAATGCAGAAACACTAACATTATCAAAATGACACTTCCAACAAATTTTATCATCCGGATAGAAAGTGCCAATTTTCTATATTAAATAATTCAGCCCTTCGAAATTAGTAGATGAAGAGTTTGCCTTCGCATTTAATGAGAAAAACAAGCAAAATGTAATCATTTTAAAGACATGCTTGAAATGCCTTGTGGGTTACCATTGTTGCAGGCTCCAATGCTCTAATTAACGAGACTATCAGGGCTCCAGACGACTCGTCAAGAGTGTCATGTGATGGTAGGCTATTGGCTCCATTCACCCCACATGGATTAACCTTTACTGGAGCAGAAAACCTTCAAAATGATTAGCTGATTTTGACTATTTTCGACCTTCTGCAATGAAACTACCAACAATGTGAAGTTGCATCACCAGTCCAAGTCATTGTTGGTAGTTTCATTGAGGAAGGTCGAAAAGAGTCGAAATCAGTTAATCATTTTGAAGTATCTCCTACTTTAATAAGGCCAATCTGCACAGGATAAATGGAGCCATTAGCCTACCATCACATAGCACTTTTAACAAGTCGTCGAAGGGCTAGGCAATCTTGTCAATTAGAGCACTGGAGCCTACAACAATGCGAACCAGCAATCTCAAGCATGTCTTGAAAATAAGTCCGTTCAGCTTGTTTTTCCCACAAAATATGCAGGTGGGCTCCTCATCTACTAATTTCAACAGGCTGAATTATTAAATGTAGTCGTGCAAGGACCATAGGCACTTTCAATCTTGATGATAGAATTTGAGGAAAGTGTTATTTTGATAATGTCAGTGATTCTGCAATTTTCTACCTTATTTAACCTTTTCCGTTAGGTAATCATAGGACAGGAATTGCATTCTAGTTTTATTTTGGTTGTGACAACATGGTGCTATTGATTATTAAGGGTATTAGAATCTTGTTTTTGGTCTATTAAAAAAACATAAGTGGACATTTAGTGCATGCACAATATGATAGGGGTCGAACATCAAATAAACCAAGAATCTGAATGAGCCTGACTATGATACCATGATAAAAAGTAGAACTTGATTTTCTATGTCCAAGCACCAAATGTAGGAAGATATGGAGGTCGAGCATTAGGGTTGAAGGTTAGGGGGTAATCGAGCGTTTTTCTACTTTATACTGGGGATGGGGCTAGTCTGATGGTGTTTTGTCTTGGACTGCTAGTGGTTTATGTTGTGTTCACACTATTTTTCCGTTTTTCTTAGTACTGTGTCATTATTACTGGTTATTGTTGTTGTCTTTCCATCTATTTTTGTCTCTTGCAATGTTGATATTATCACTCTGGCTGTTGTTGCTGGTATGGATCTATTGTCTCTTTTCGTCCTTTTGAGCCGAGGGTCTTCCAGAAACAGCTTATCTACTCCTTCGGGGTAAGGGCAAGGTCTGCGTACACTCTACCCTCTCAAGATCCCACTTGTGTGATTTTAATGGGTTGTTGTTGTTGTAGTATGCACCAAATGTAAGGAACAAATTATACCTTTTGCTCATATAAGCATTACCTCACCGGAAACCAAACTTCGTCATCGGGAAACATGTTACTTGTGTCTTGGCTCCAGTAATAGAGGTAATCTCAACTCGGATAACCATCGAATAATCAAATAAAGCATTTGGGAAGAATGGGAAATGCTATGCTTAAATAGGGTACAAAACTATAACCTGTTCGGCCCTCTGAATCCTTTGAATCAAGAGAAACACCAGAAGATGCTAAGCTCGTGACATCATCCAAATCATCATATCTCGCAGCCTGTTAATGGAGAACAAGCGATAGAGAGATCAAGGGCATTAAATCAAGCAAACAATCTTGCACCACTTGAGTGCAGATTGATTTAGAAATCTTAGAAGTTCGGAGTTAGGCAGACTTCTATAACCACCAGAGTTCATTACGCTATTGTTCACTCAATTTGTAAACCAAGATTACGGCTACATCATGGTTAACATAAAACAAACATAGAAGCTAACTTGAGGTACCTCAAGCAAGGCTTCAGTCGTTTCAGACGTCGTTTCAGAATGAGTCTGCTCCACTGTATTATCCTCAGCTCCCATTCCTGCCAATTTCCAAAACAACTTTCTGTGTGATTAAAGAGAGCAATAGCGATAGAAAGACAGAATAACAAGCTACTCTAACTGCTTTATCTCAAATTAGTCCAGCCATGTACAACACAAATGATGATATTTTGCTGATAGTTTTAACAGCCATATCACAATTGGTGTCTGTAGTCATCTGGTTAAGACTAATTATTCAATAGATCAATCTACTACACCTAAATTCTGAAGTAGTTGGAATTGGAAGCATAAATTTCCTGTATTCATTTATCCGTTCCATTCCCTATCATCCGTAGCCACCAGCAGTGGTGGAGCTAAGTAGAGGCAAGATATCAATTAAAATCTCCTTTGTTGTAAAATTATACTGTGCAAATAGAGTAAAAACGAATTCCTTTGATTATATATAAACTCTTAAATCTCCTTAATATAAGTAAAAAGTCTAGTGGCGGCGAAAAGGGCACAGACAGAGATAAATTACCTGTTAAAGTGTTGCACCACCAAAAGGCTCGACGGTGACGGCGGCTGCGACGGCGGTTAACTGATGAAAAGAGTAGAGGCCAGGAAACCCTGAAGGCTCGTTAATTCGAACTGATGTCTCTTTTTTTCCTTTTTCCCCCTCTTTTTTTTTTTTTTTTTTTTTATTTCCAAGAATTCGGATTGATGTCTAATTGCAGTAATTTTGGTAAAAAAGAATTTATTTCGAAAACTTGTTTTGTTTAAGGACCAAAACAACCCAAAAGCCTTGCACAATAGTAAGTATTTTAAAGATTTTTTTTAATAAAAGCAAAGAGTTGCCTTAGGAAATAAATTAAAATCACACAATTTCATCAATCACTAATGGCAAAGTCACAAAAAACATATTTTACGTGTGAATTGCTTAAAATATGATAATTGGATGGTCAAATTTCTTTTGTGGAGCTATGACACATTATTTGTCACGTCAAAGCTTTGTCATTCCGTAAATTTTATGTCAAAATATTTTAAGAAAAAACACCACATAAGTATCTACCGATATTTTAAATAAAAGCAATTATAATGTCTAAATTAAAAAAATAGTTATAGCATGTAGGTCGTTCCCTACTATAAAATTTCCAAATCCAACCCCTTTATGCGTTGTAACCAATTGTTTTTTTTTTTTAGTTTGTCATCGTTTAAAACGTGAATACTCCAAATTTTCATAGAGTGAAATCATTTAGTTTCCGCTCAACACCTTCTTACTCAATTCTTACTACTAGTTTTACTGATAACAAATTATTGAAAAAAACAATTTATATCAAAATAAATAAATATTTGCTTAAGGAAATAATTTGTAAAAGATGATTTAAATTTAATTGATTTTAAATTTTATATATTAAGACTTCTGGCATGGTTCAAATAATACATATTCAGTAAATAAAATTAATTTTAAAGTCCTAAATAAGTAAATATTAGAAAAATTAACACATGAATTACTTATAGCTGTGAAAGTTTTTAATAAAATATAACTTAAACAACCAAGAAAATATTTTCGTATGAAAAGGAAAATAAAGGATCAAAATTGATCTTGCACGATAAAAGTTTCCTTGTACGATATAGGCATAAAAATTTACACAAAAATATTACAATATTTTTTGTCCTTGGTTGAAAATAAACTTACCTTTTACTTTTTTATATTCTCTTCATTTTTCTTAACATATTTTATTCTTATTTAGTTAATTTTGAACTCCTAAATATTAGATAATAATTAAAATTTTATTTGATTTAAAAGTTCTAAATATTAGGAAAGTAACTTAAATTACATATTTGTCCAGTA
Organism: Nicotiana otophora; assembly: GCA_000715115.1. Classification (NCBI taxonomy): domain Eukaryota; kingdom Viridiplantae; phylum Streptophyta; class Magnoliopsida; order Solanales; family Solanaceae; genus Nicotiana; species Nicotiana otophora. The sequence continues at coordinate 159,286 of AWOL01S0003093.1, read as the reverse complement.
TGAAACTTATTATTAAAGGATAAAAAAGACGAACGGGATTTCGCTAAGGATACACGCATTACGCATGTACCCCATCTCAATGAGTATAAAATTTTAAAAATTATATAAATATTACTTACCAAATAATGTATATTAACGTACAATTATCGAGTATCATTTTGAAAGTATTATAAGCTATAGTTAGACTTAAATAGTTGTCACTACCCAAAATCACACCTGTCGTGATGGCGCATATCTTGATACTAGGCAAACCGACAACCTCAATAAACCACAATTTCTTTTATGTTTGAAAATATAATATTTAAATTCGATACAAAAATCTCATAAATATCGATATAAAACACTCCCAAAACCCGGTGTCACTGAGTACATGAGCATCTAAATAATAACCAAGTCTGACTAATAAAAGCACTGTCTAAAAATATAGAATAGTACAAAAACTGAAAGGAAAGAGAGTCAAGGTCTGCGGACGTCAAGCAGCTACCTCGATAGTCTTCAACAATTAAAGCTCCAAAAAACTAGCAACCGTTGTGTCCGAAAGTACCTGGATCTGCACACGAGGTGCGTGGTGTAGTATGAGTACAACCAACTCAGCAAGTAACAATACTAAATAAAGAGCTGCAGATAGTGACGAGCTTCACAACTAAGTCCATTTACAATAATTTACAACATAAGAAGGTAGGCATGCTTTCAAGTTCAACATTTAAAACTCAAACAGTAATTTTCATATCAAATTCGACTGAAACATAAGACAATGTCTTTCAGTAATTTCCAAAACAGTGACATATGACAGCTGAAGTGCAACAATAATGAAATCAATGCATCCTCTCAGAGCAACAGTCACTCAATCCTCCCATTCACTCCAACTCTACAATCACTCTTTCCTCATAGTCGTTCATTCCTCTCAATCACTCAGCACTCGGCACTTGCACTCAGTAGGTACCTGCGCTCACTGGGGGTGTGTACAGACTCCAGAGGAGCTCCTTCAGCCCAAGCGTTATAACAAGCCAACCATGGCATAAATCAATAAAACATGTTGCGGCGTGCAGCCCGATCCCATAAATATCCTCATAATTAGGCCCTCGGCCTCACTCAGTCACCAACCTCTCTAGTCTCTCGAACTCTCAGAAATCATGATAAGCAGCCCAAACAACAATGATATGATGCATCAATAATGAACAATAGAGACTGAGATGTAATATGCCAGTAAAACCGTGACTGAGTACAGAACAGTAATTTAACAGATAATTCAACATGTACGCGACCATTGTGGATCCCAACAGTGTCAACACATGGTTTAAACATGATTTATAGTTCGATTTCTCTAATACGTGGAAAAATGTACGGGTAACAATAAATTATTCAACTACGCAGACCCATGGAATTGGCCAAGTCATAATTCTTACGGTGCACGCCCACACGCCCGTCACCTAGCATGTACGTCACCTCAAACCAATCACATAACACATAATCTAGGGTTTCATACCCTCAAGACCAAATCTAGAACTGTTACTTACCTCAAACCGTGTAATTCTTTATTCTGCAATGCCTTTGCCTTGTGAATCGGCCTCCAAACGCCTCGAATCTGGTCACAAATAATTCGATTCAGTCAATACAAATTATAGAAATTAATTCCATATGAAAATACTATTTTTCAACAAAATTTGAAATTTCACCCAAAAATCGCTCGTGGGGCCCATGTCTCGAAACCCAACAAAAGTTATAAAATATGAACTCCCATTCAACCACGAGTCCAACCATATAAATTTTACCAAATTCCGACATCAACTCGATCTCCAAATCTTAAATTTTTATTTTAAAATCGCAAGGCCCAAATACTCTAATTTCACCTCAAAAATATGTAATCTAGTCGAAATACTCAATGATAATCCAATATTATTGGCTAACAACGATCACAAGTGACTTACCTCAAGTTTTTCGTAAATTTCCTCTGAAAATCTCCCCAAAATCATGCCTGAAAGTCCAAAAATGGCAAAACTCGGAACCCATTCGAAATGTATATTGTCTAGAGGTTCCGCACCTGCGACTCACTTAGCCGCTTCTGCAGCCTTGCAGTTGCGAGAAACCAACCGCTTCAGAGGTTTGCCAAGGCTGGCCTCCCTTCGCTTCTGCGGTCGCCTTCCCGCTTCTGCGGGCTCGCTTTTTGCGAGGAGCAAGTCGCTTTTGCGGTCGCATAGTCGTAGATACGACGCCGCTTATGCGGACTATCTGCTCGCTTATGTGACCTATGCCTCAACCCATGCCTGGTCGCTTCTGCGATGAAGCATATGCATCTGCAAGCTAAAGTCTGCAGGTACGATTGCACCAGAAGGCCAAAATTTTCAGATTTTTCCTTAAGTCCAAATTTGATCTGTTAATCATCCGAAACTCACCCGAGGCTCCCGGGACCTCAACCAAACATACAAACATGTCCTAAAATATCATACGAACTTAGTCGAAACTTCAAATCACATCAAACAACACTAAAACCACAAATCATACCCCAATTCAAGCTTAATGAAACTAAGAATTTTTAACTTCTACATTCGATGCCAAAACCTATCAAATCAAGTCCGATTGACCTCAAATTTTGCACACAAGTCATAAATGACATAACAGACCTATTCTGAAAATCGTATTCCGACCCCGATATCAACAAGTCAACTCCCCGGTCAAACTTTCAATCTTAAATTTTTACTTTAGCCATTTCAAACCTAATTTAACTACGGACTTCCAAATAATTTTTCGGACACTCTCCTAAGTCCAAAATCACCATACGAAGCTATTGGAATCATCAAAACTCTTTTTCCGGGTCGTTTACAAATAAGTCAACATCTGATCAATCTTTTCAACTTAAGTTTTCATCTTGGAGACTAAGTGTCTTAATTCATTTCAAAACCTCACCGGACCCGAAACAATTACTCTGGCAAGTCACATAACAACTGTAAAGCATAAATTGAGCAGTAAATGGGGGAACGAGGTTGTAATACTCAAAACGACCGGCGATCGTTACAATAGTAATGTTATAAATTTATTTTGTATATTATTAAAGGATAAAAAATACAAAGAAAAAGAAAGCATGACGACTCAAAAAAATATATTATCTACCAAAAATTCATGTTTTCTTTGATTTAAGACTAACTTTGAACGACTTTCCTAATATCATAATTTATTACCAATGAAAAATATACAGATTATTAGTTTCTTACACTACAATTTGCAGCTATATTAAAAAAATAAAGTGCCCTCAATATTAAATTTTATCAAAATCCTAATCAATGAATTCAATTTTTTTAATCTTAGATTTCGTTCTTTCTTTTGACTTTCATATTTCGTTCTAGCTTATGGTTCCCCGCAACTACAAATTTAACTTGGCTTGAAAATACAACTACCTAAGAATGATGATTTTCAACCACCACTCTCAAACCTTTCTATGCATGTGTTGTGTATATAACAAAATAATTTCTTCGTATTTGCCTAAATTTCGATGAGCAGAGTTATTCAATTAAGTATTTCGATGAAATAGTAGAGATGCACACAAGTTGACCCGACACCACTATCATAAAATAAATTATACAACAAAATACAGTAGATCAATAATTTTTCAACACAATAGATCATAGAATGACATGAAGAAAATCATCAGTATTAAAAAAATAAATACGATACTGATAGTACTTGTACAAATAAATAGTTGAACTCAGATTTTTGTGTGAAAATAAAATAGTGACTCTAATATTTTCTCCAAAATAAAATAATAAGAAAGAACTCGCTCAAAGAATTCATGTTATGGAAATATACAAATACTAATTACAAACTCGGTCCATCTTTGAAATTCATATAATAGATCTCGGGAGAGAATTGATGTTACGAAGAAAAATTACTCTAAGAAAAAGATTGTCTCAATGTTTCGTGCAGAAAGGTCACCCAAGAAAACCTTCATATGGCAAGAGACGGTCAAGGTTTCTTATCTATATCAAATTGGTTTGGTGTTAGAACTTCGATAAGAATTTTCATATCGCTAAAACAATTCACAATTTCACGGTCCAAAATTTTAGGCAAATTACTCAATTTCTACATTGACGACAACAAATAGGCAAGGATTTATATAAGAAAAAAGTGTACACTAATTTAAAGTCCTAAATATAAGGACTTTCTACTTAGTTCAAATAAGGAAAAATACCATACCTAAAATTTTGATTGATTTTAAATTCTTAAATATATGTCAGGAAAATAATCAAATTACAATTTTATCCAGTATTAACTCTTTTTTTAAAGGGTAAAAATGACGAACGACATTTCGCTAAGGGCTTTCGTACTTTTAATATAGTATAGATAGATATAGATAGAGTACGCGCGTTGCGCGTGTACTTTTATTTAATATATATAAACTTTTAAAAATCACATAATGATTACTAAATAATGTTTAGAGTGATAAAAGAAACAAATAGAAAAAAATCAAGTCCCTGAACATGATAATATTATTCAACTAACCCAACAAAGAAAAGTTTTTACCTCAAACAGTTCCCAAATTCTTTACTATATTATTCACATATTACTGAATTTTACTAAACTGGCATGAACGTCACCTTTTATTGAAAAATGTAGTATTTTTTTATGAAATTGATTCCTATAATTTTTGTTAACTGTATCGAAATATTTTGGCTGGATTCAAGCCATTCAGAGTTGGATAATCGAGGAAAAGGCTTACTATTGGATTAAATTGGAGCAAGTCGAGGTAAGTGACTTGTCTAACCTTGTGTGGGGAAAATTTTCCCTAGGATTGGTATTGATGCGATAATTGTAATGTGATGAAAGTCGTGTACACGAGGTGACGAATGTGTACATGGACTAAATGTGAAAGATTATGTTTTTAAATTATGTAGATCACTGTTGTATATTAATTAAATTATTAATTTTGTTATATTTTCCATCATTGATCTGATTTATATACTTTAAATTTGCTTGACTTTCTCCTGCTAATGTTTTTACCTGTTTAGCTGAAACTTAGTTTCTTTTATTCTGTGCATTATTTGAAGGTGGAATTTCTTTAATTTAAATATTATTAATATGAAGTATTTGATATTTTAAATTTGAAATTGAGGCAACGTATTAAAATTTTTTAAATATTATTTTTGTTGAGTTATTTATTCCCGAATATTTTGTGAGATTTTGTACTCATTGTGATTGAGCCGTGAGCTCCCTGTTGTGGAAAGTATTGTTGATGTTGTTTATTTTGGCAAATTGAATTATTTGGGCACTTGAAGTGCAAATTGTGATATATTGTGATATTGATACGCATGCGGTGGTATAAAGTCTGGGTGTTGAAACACATGCGGTGAGATAAGGGTGGCTTGATACGCGTTGCTAGTAGGGGAACTACTAGAAGTCATGCGGTATGATAAGGGTGGCTAAAACACGGGATGCTATTTCGGAAAATAATGTTTTTCTTTAAAATTAAATGTGAAGGCTCCCGCGGTGATATAAGCAATTGAGATATTGTAAATTTATTTATGATTTGGGACTACAAGGCGGTACCTCGGGAGTGCCCTTGTTGATAGATTTATGGCCGCAGTTGCCTTTGATTATTATTGTGATTTTATTAAAGTTGAAAAGAATTTTATTTTGTTTCCATGAGGTATTATTTGCCATTATTTTGCGTAGTTAATTGGTGACATACTACTTACTTAATTCATTTTCATTGTCATTTTATTTTTATTAAATTGTTAAATATTTTACCTTGTCTTTTATTATTCCAGTAGGGCCTGACCTGACCTCGTCACTACTCTACCTAGGTTAAGCTTGGCACTTACTGTGTACCACTGTGGTGTACTCTTACTACTCTTCTGCACATCTTTTTGTGTAGATCCAGGTACATCCTACCAGTCCAGAAATTAGTGAGCTACTTATGTACAGAGACTTCAAAGTATATCTGCCAGCGTCCGCAGACTCCGGAGTCCCATTCTATCATTATTATGTTGCTTCCTTATTTTCCTTAGACCCTGATATATAGATACATTAAGGATAAATTTTTAGAAGTTTGTGACTTATTTCTACCGGGTTTTGGGAGTTGTAATTATGTGAATTTGAAGATTTTTTTTAATTTCAAATTTCTATTGTTATTCCGCATTGATAGGCTTACCCAGTCTTAGAGACTAAGTGTCATCACGATATTTTACGGAGGGAATTTGAGATCGTGACAAATTAGTATCAGAGCTCTAGGTTCATAGGTGTTATGAGTCACAAACATGTTTAGTAGAGTCTTGCGGATCGGTACAGAGACGTCTGTACTTATCTTCAGGAGGTTATGGAACTGTTAGGAAAATATTCACTTCTTCGATTTCTTATCGTGCGCACTGTTGACTTCAAAGTTCTAAACCATTGTCTTTCTATTCTCTCATAGATGGTGATGACATGCACAACTGGATCCGATGATTAGACACCCGCCCCCCTCTGTTGGAGCCGCAAGAGGCCGGGGTCGGGGCAGAGGCCGTGCCAGAGGCCGAGGAAGACCATGTGGTGCAGTTAAAGCACCTGCACGAGCTGCTGCAGAGGAGCCACCAGTAACTCCAGTTGGAGAGCAGGCACCTGAGACACCTGTTACTGCCCCTGTATTTCAGGAGACTCTTGCCCAGTTTTTGAGCATGTTTGGCACTCTAGCTCAGGCATGGTTAATTCCACTTGCTCATGCCACATCTCAGGTCGGGGGAGGAGTACAAACTCCTGCCTCCTGTACTCCCGAGCCATAGGCCCAAGTTGACCATGCCCTAGAGGTTATACCAATGCAGCCAGTTGTCCCAGTTCGGCCTGAGGTTAGGACAACAGTTTCAGAGGGGGAGCAGCTCAGGCTCGAGAGGTACAAAAAGTACCACCCTCCCACATTCAGTGGTTTAGCTTCAGAGGATGCTCAGGGTTTTCTGGAGGAATGTACCGTATCCTCCGTACCATGGATATTGTGGATTCCAGTGGGGTTTCTTTCATGACATTCCAGCTTAGAGGAGCGTCCTACCAGTGGTAGCGGGCATATAAGTTGGATAGTCTGGCTGAGGCAGCTTCACTTACTTGGACTCAATTTCTGATATGTTCTTGATGGAATATGTTCCTCAGAGTCTTAGAGATGCATAGTGTGCAGAGTTTGAGCAGCTGTGCCAGGGTTCTATGATCGTGTCGGAATATGCGGTCTGATTCAGTGATTTGGCTAGGCATGCACCAGCCTTAGTTGCTACCGTTCGAGAGCGGGTTTGCAGATTTATTAAGGGTTTCCACCCTAGTATCAAATTTAGTATTGCTCGAGAGCTAGAGATGGACATCATATACCAACAAACAGTGTCAATTGCTAGGAGATTGGAAGGTGTGCAGATCCGGGGGAGGGAAGAGAGGGAAGCTAAGAGACCCAGAGATTCTGGCACATATAATAATTCCCGTGCCCCAGCTGCAGCCCATCATGGTAGAGGTTATGTGATCCGTCCTATTCATTCAGCACTTCCAGCTTTCAGTGGTATTCCGGCTACTCCCAGACCTCAGGTTCCATATTATGCACCATCAGTGTCTTCTGTACATCCTGTACGGGGTGCCTTCAGCGGGCAGTCTAGTTGATCAGGCCCGAGCCAGTCCCAGCAGCCACGTCCTCTGAGGGCTTGTTTTGAGTGTGGTGACACTCATCATATCACGAGGGATTGTCCCATACTTAGGAGGGGTACACCTCTACGGATTTCTCAGGCCCCACCTATTCCTCAGGGTCCTCAAGCTTCTCAGGCCATGATTACTGCACCAGTTGCCACTCCACCTGCACAGCCAGCTAGATGTGGAGGTTGGGAAGATATAGGTCACCCTAGAGGGGGAGGCCAGGCCAGATATTATGCCCTTCCTGCTAGGACAGATGATGTTGCATCCGATTCTGTTATCACAGGTATTATTCCGGTCTGTCATAGAAATGCATCAGTCTTATTTGATCCACGCTCCACTTATTCTTATGTGTCATCTTATTTTACCCCATATTTGGGCGTATCCCGTGATTCTTTGAGTTCTTCTTTTTATGTATTTTCACCCGTGGGTAAATCTATTATTGTTGACCACGTGTATCGGTTGTGTTTAATTGTTATCAGTGGTTTTGAGACCAGAGTTGATTTATTATTGCTCAGTATGGTGGAATTAGATATTATTTTGGGCATGGACTGGTTATCGCCCTATCATGTTATCCTTGATTGTTATGCCAAGACAGTGACGCTGGCTATGCCAGGTCTACCGCGTCTAGAGTGGAGAGGTACCTTGGATTTTGTTCCTAGTAGGATTGTTTCATTTCTTAAGGCTCAACGAATGGTTGAGAAGGGGTGTGATGCCTATCTTGCCTATGTGAGAGATGTTAGTGTTGATACTCCTACCGTGGAGTCAGTTCCTATAGTAAGAGATTTTTCTGATGTATTTCTATTAGATCTACCGAGTATGCCACCTAACAGGGATATTGACTTTGGCATTGATTTGTTACCGGGCACTCAACCCATTTCTATTCCACCATATCGTATGGCCCAAGCAAATTTGAAAGAATTAAAAGAACAGTTACAGAAGTTGCTTAATAAGGGCTTCATTCGGTCCAGTGTATCGCCTTGGGGTGCTCCTGTCTTATTTTTGAAGAAGAAGGATGGTTCTATGCGGATGTGTATTGATTACCTCCAGCTGGACAAGGTTAGAGTGAAGAACAGGTATTCATTGCCATATATTGATGACCTATTTGATCAGTTTCAGGGTGCCAGAATGTTCTCTAAGATTGACTTGCATTCAGGCTATCGTTAGTTGAAGATTCGGGAGCCAGATATCCCAAAGACTGCTTTTAGGACTCGGTATGGTTATTATGAGTTCCTTGTAATGTCATTTGGGCTAACCAATGCTCCAACAACATTTATGCACTTAATGAATAGTGTATTTCAGCCTATCTTGACTCCTTCGTTATTGTATTTATTGACGACATTCTAGTGTATTCCCTGAGTCAGGAGGATCATGAGCAGCACTTGAGAATTGTGCTTCAAACTTTGAGAGAAAACAAGTTATAGGCAAAATTTTCAAAACTGTGAATTTGGCTTGATTTAGTGGGATTTTTGGGTCATATAGTTTCATGCGAAAGGATCAAGGTGGATCCGAAGAAGATTGAAGCAGTGCAGAGTTGGTCCAGACCGTCCTCAGCTACGGAGATTCGGAGTTTCCTTGGTTTAGTAGGGTATTATCGCCGAATTGTAGAGGGTTTCTCTTTTATTGCTGCACCTATGACCAAATTGACCTAGAAGGGTGCTCCGTTCAAGTGGACCGAGGAATGTGAGGAGAGCTTCCAAAAGCTCAAGACATCTTTGACTACAACCCCAATGTTGGTATTACCTATAGGTTCAGGGTCTTATACTGTATATTGTGATGCGTCGCGTATTGGTCTCGATGCAGTGTTGATGCAAGATGGTAGGGTGATTGCCTTCGCGTCCAGACAGTTAAAGGTACATCAAAAGAATTATGCGGTCCATGAACTTGAGCTAGCAGATTTTGTTCATGCCTTGAAGATTTGGCAGCATTATTTGTATGGTGTCCATTGTGAGGTCTACACCAATCACCAGAGTCTACAACATCTATTTAAACAGAAGGATCTTCATTTGCGGCAACAGAGATGGTTGGAGTTGCTTAAGGATTATGATATCACCATTCTCTATCATCCCGAGAAGGCCAATGTAGTGGATGATGCCTTGAGTCGTAAGGCGGAGAGTTTGGACAACTTAGCATATTTACCGGTAGCAGAGAGGCCTTTAGCCTTGGATGTTCAGGCCTTGGCCAAGCAGTTTTTCAGGTTGGATATTTCTGAGCCGAGCCGAGCCAAACCAAGCCAAGTTTTGTCTTGTGTGGTTTCTCAGTCTTCTCATTATGATCGTATCAGAGAGCGTCAGTACGATGACCCCTATTTTCTTGTCCTTAAGGACACAATTCAGCACGGTGATGCCAAGGAAGTCACTATTGGAGATTACGGTGTATTACGGATGCAGGGTAGGCTATGTGGGCCTAATGTAGATGGTTTGCGTGAGTTGATTCTCCAAGAGGCTCACAGTTTGCGGTACTCCATTCATCCGGGTGCTACAAAGATGTATCAAGACCTGAGACAACACTATTGGTGGAGGCGGATGAAGAAAGACATAGTGGAGTATGCAGCTCGGTGTCTCCATTGTCAGCAGGTAAAATATGAGTATCAGCGGCCAGGTTGATTGCTTCAGAAGTTAGAAATTCCAGAGTGGAAATGGGAGCGGATCACTATGGATTTCGTTGTTGGGCTTCCACGGACTTAGCGGAAGTTTGATGCAGTTTGGGTGATTGTGGATAGCCTGACCAAGTGAGCTCATTTCATTCCTATGATGACTACCTATTCTTCCGAGCAGTTGGCTTAAGTTTATATTCGCGAGATTGTCAGACTTCATGGCGTACCGGTATCTATCATCTCTGACCGGGGTACACAGTTTGCCTTACGGTTTTGGAGGGCTGTACAACGAGAGTTGGTTACTCGTGTGGAGTTGAGTACAACATTTCACCCTCAGACAGACGGGCAGTCCGAACACACTATTTAGATATTGTAGGATATGCTTCGTGCGTGTGTGATAGATTTTGGGGGTGCTTGGGATCAGTTCTTACCACTTGCGGAGTTTGCTTACAACAACAGTTATCAGTCAAGCATTCAGATGGCTCCATATGAGGCCTTGTATGGTAGGCGGTGCCGGTCTCCAGTGGGTTGGTTCCGAGGCTAGGCTATTGGGTACAGACTTGGTTCAAGATGTCTTGGAAAAAGTTAAATTAATTCAGGATTGAATTCGTATAGCCCAATCTAGACAGAAGAGTTATGCGTATCGGAAGGTTCGTGATGTTGCATTCATGGTTGGTGAGCGGGTCTTGCTCCGGGTTTCTCCTATGAAGGGTGTTATGACGTTCAGGAAGAAAGGCAAGTTGAGCCCTAGGTATATTGGGCCTTTTGAGATTCTTGAAAGAGTTGGAGAGGTGACTTACATACTTGTATTACCACCTAGTCTCTGTGCAGTTCATCAGGTATTCCATGTTTCTGTGCTCTGGAAGTATCACGGCGATCCGTCTCATGTGTTAGACTTCAGTTCAGTTCAGTTGGACAAAGATCTATCTTATGTTGAGGAACCAGTGGCTACTTTGGACAGGCAGGTTCGAAAGCTGAGGTCAAAGAACATTGCTTCCGTGAAGGTGCAGTGGAGAGGTCATCCAGAAGGAGAAGCTACTTGGGAGACTGAGCGGAAGATACAAAACAAATATCCACACCCATTTGAGACTCCAAGTATAATTCTAAACTCATTCGAGGATCAACGTTTGTTTAAGAGGGGGAGGATGTAACGACCAGGCCAGTCATTTTAAAAGTTGTAGTCCTATTTCCCTATTTACTGCTCATTCTGTACTTTATAACTATATCTGACTTGCCGGGGTAGTCGGTTCAGGCCCAGTAAGGTTTTAGAATGAATTGAAACACTTAGTTCCATGGTTTAAAGCTTAAGTTCAAATAGAGACCGGATGTCGACTTATGTATAAACGACCCTGGAATAGAATTTTGATGATTCCAACAGCTCTATATAGTGATTTTGGACTTAGGAGCATGTCCGGAATTTTATTTGGAAGTCCGTAGTTAAATTAGATTTGAAATGGAAAAAATAGGAATTTAAGTTTGGAAGTTTGACCGGGGAGTTGACTTTTTGATATCAGGGTCAGAATCCAGTTTCGAAAATTCTCATAGCTCCGTTATGTCATTTGTGACTTGTGTGCAAAATTTGAGGTCAATCAGACTTGATTTGATAGGTTTCGACATCGAATGTAGAAGTTGGAAATTCTTAAGTTTCATTAAGCTTGAATTGGGGTGTGATTTGTAATTTTAGTATTGTTTGATATGATTTGAGGTTTCAATTAAGTTCGTATGATGTTTTAGGACTTGTTGGTGTATTTGGTTGAGGTTCCGAGGGCCTCGGGTGAGTTTCGGATGGTTAACGGATCAAGAGTTGGACTTAAATAACTGCTGCAATATTTTCTGCTGGAAATTCGGGGGCAGAAATCGAAGGCCGAAGACCGAAGCCTAGGATCGAGGCCGAAGATCGAGGCCCAGGATCGAAGGCCCAGGATCGAGGCCCAGGATCGAGGCCGAGGACCGAAGGCCCAGGATCGAGGCCCAGGGTCGAGGGCAGCATGGATAGAACTGTAAGTTATAAAGCAGGGGACTTCGTCCCATTTTCCATTTTTGTCAAATTGGAGCTTGGGGAGAGGCGATTTTTGGGAGATTTTCAGAGAAAACATCGGGGTAAGTATTCATAACTCAATTTGAGTTAAATTACCCGAATCCATCATTGTTTTCACCATTTAATTAGAGTTTTGAGATTGACATTTGGGAAAAGTTTAGAAATCTCATAAAAACGAATTTTTGAGATTTCGGCATCGATTTGGAGTCGTATTTGAGTGAAACTGGTATGGTTGGACTCATAATTGAATGGATTATCGGATTTTGTAAATTTTGCTAGATTCCGAGACGTGGGCCCCATGGGCGATTTTTGAGTTAATTTCGAATTTTATTGAAAAATATAGTATTTTCTTATGAAATTGATTCCTATAATTTTTGTTAACTGTATCAAATTATTTTGGCTAGATTTGAGCCATTCATAGTTGGATAATCGAGGAAAAGGCCTACTAGTGGATTAAATTGGAGCAAGTCGAGGTAAGTGATTTGTCTAACCTTGTGTGAGGGAAATTTTCCCTAGAATTGGTATTGATATGATAATTATAATGTGATGAAAGTCGTGTACACGAGGTGACGAGTATGTACACGGGATAAATGTGAAAGATTATATTTTTAAATTGTGTATATCACTGTTGCATATTAATTAAATTATTAAATCTTGTTATATTTTCCATCATTGATCTGATTTATATACTTTAAATTTGCTTGACTTTCTCCTGTTAATTGTTTTTACCTGTTTAGCTGAAACTTGGTTTCTTTTATTCTGTGCATTATTTGAAGGTGAAATTTCTTTAATTTAAATATTATTAATATAAAGTATTTGATATTTTAAATTTGGAACTGAGGCAACGTATTAATTTTTTTAAAATATTATTTTTGCTGAGTTATTTATTCCCAAATATTTTGTGAGATTTTGTACTCATTGTGATTAAGCCGTGAGCTCCCTGTTGTGGAAAGTATTGTTGATGTTATTTATTTTGGCACTTGAGGTAAAAATTGTGATGTATTGTTATATTGATACGCATGCGGTGATATAAGATTTGGGTGTTGAAACGCATGCGGTGAGATAAGGGTGGCTTGATATGCGTGGCTAGTAGGGGAACTACTAGAAGTCATGCGGTGTGATAAGGGTGGCTAAAACGCGGGATGCTATTTCGGAAAATAATGTTTTTCTTTAAAATTAAATGTGAAGGCTCCCGCGGTGATATAAACATTTGAAATATTGTGAATTTATTTATGATTTGGGACTACGAGGCGGTACCTCGAGAGTGCCCTTGTTGATATTGATTTATGGCCGTAGTTGCCTTTGATTATTATTGTGATTTTCTTAAAGTTAAAAAGAATTCTGTTTTGTTTCCACGAGGTATTATTTGCCATTATTTTGCGTAGTTAATTGGTGACATACTACGTACTTTATTCATTTCCATTGTCAATTTATTTTTATTATATTGTTAAATATTTCACCTTGTCTTTTATTATTCCAGTAGGGCATGACCTGACCTCGTCACTACTCTACCGAGGTTAGGCTTGGCATTTAGTGGGTACTGCTGTGGTGTACTTATACTATGCTTCTGCACATCTTTTTGTGCAGATCCAGGTACATCCTACCAGTCCAGACATCAGTGAGCTACCTGTGTACAGAGACTTCGAAGTATATCTGTCAGCGTCCGCAGACTCCGAATTTCCCTTCTATCATTATTATGTTGCTTCCTTTTTTTTCTTAGACCCTGATATATAGATACATTAAGGATAAATTCTTAGAAGCTTGTGACTTATTTCTACCGGGTTTTGGGAGTTGTAATTATATGACTTTGAAGATTTTTTTTTATTTAGGATTTCTATTGTTATTCCGCATTGATAGGCTTACCTAGTCTTAGAGACTAGGTACCATCACGACATCCTATGGAAGGAATTTGGAGTGGTGACAAAATTTAAATTAATGTGTGTAAATAATGTTAAAAAGTGACGCTAAACAACTCATCCGAACATTACTTGTTCAAACAATTGGAAAGGAAACTTTTTATTTGACTATAAAATATTGATCAAGAAAACAACTCAAGACTTTTGATAAGATCATACAATTACGAGCAAAAAAAATCAAAAATATTTTATATGACTGTTGATAATAAAAAGATACATTAATTTTTCAATAAAATTTTTGTATTTTGTTTCCACAATCTAGGAGGGGAGGGGGAGAATGACCATGTGAAAGAATATTTTATCAATAATACTAAGTTGGGTAGAAATTAGTGTCTCAAACCAATTGGTTTGGAGGTTCACGGAAGTAAGATTTCCGGAGTATTTACTGCGTAGAAGGTACTCGCTTCCGTCCACTTTAAGTGAGTTTTGGATTGTTTTCATACATATTAAGAAATTCATCTTTTAGTATTAATTAACAATGTAATTGATCATATTAACCTTAATTTGTTTATTGGATATACAACAAATACTCCCAGGCTCTTTATCCAAGAACAACTTTGGAAAAAAAAATTAATGCTTTTTTGATATATGAAAAAATCAAAAATTCTAGACCACAAAAAAAGGCCAACAAATCACTTAAAGTGAACCGGATAAAGTATAAAAGAACCAAAATCCTAGGGATGGAAAAAATATTTTTGAAGATAACACCAAAACACATTTGCTAACAAAAAATGTCAATTGATAAGTATATATGAAATTTTTTAAGAAGCAATTGACTGAAAAAGGTAAATAATACATTCCTAAAATTCCTAAAAAGAACTCATAGAATCCTAGAGTTATTTACATTAGCATTATATTATTAGTCATCTTACATTTTTATTTACGTACGTCTGAAACTTTGGGAATATTTTTTAACCTATTTTTATTTACCTAGGATTATAGAAATGTTTCTTTTTTAACTCCTTATACAATTTAATAATTGTCTCTAAGTTTCATAATGAATATATTGTAACGACCCTACCGGTCGTTTCGAGAGTTATACTCCAGTTTCTCACATTTCTGTTTCTTTTGTGCTTTGTAGCTGTATTATGTCTTATTGGGATGGTTGGTTCGGGTCCGGAGTGGTTTGGAGTGAATTGAGACACTTAGTCTCTTAATTGGAAGCTTAAGTTGGAAAAGTCGACCGGATGTCGACTTGTAGGAAAACGACCTCGAATTTGAATTTGTATGATTCAGTTAGATCGGTTAGGTGATTTTGGACATATAAGCGCGCCCGAAATGTGATCTGGAGGTCCATAGTAGAATTATGCTTGAATTGGCGAAAGTTAAAATTTTGGCGATTTTGGCCGGCAATGAA
Source organism: Nicotiana otophora (assembly GCA_000715115.1). NCBI lineage: Eukaryota > Viridiplantae > Streptophyta > Magnoliopsida > Solanales > Solanaceae > Nicotiana > Nicotiana otophora. The sequence continues at coordinate 143,756 of AWOL01S0003093.1, read as the reverse complement.
AATTTTGATATCGGGGTCGGATTGGATTTTCAGAAGTTGGAATAAGTTCGTGGTGTCATTTTTGACTTGTGTGTAAAATTTGGGGTCCATCAGACGTGGTTTGGTAGGTTTCGGCGTCGTTGTGGAATTCAAAAGTTTAGAAGTTTTTTAGGCTTGAATCCGGGTGTAATTTGGTGTTTTGATGTTGTTTTGAGGGATTCCAAGGTTCGACTAAGTTCGTATCGGGTTATAGGACTTGTTGGTATAATTGGTTGAGGCCCCAGAGGCCTCGGGGTAATTTCAGGTGATTAACGGCTTGATGGGAGTTGAGGAATTGCAGCTGAAGCTGTTGCTACTGGTGTAACCACACCTGCGGCATGGGAACAGCCGGTGTGAGCCCGCAGAAGCGAAGGATGAGCCGCAGATGCGGCTAAGGAGGATCTGGGCAGAGGACGCAGGTGCGAAGTCATTCCCGCACCTGCGGTGGTCGCAGAAGCAGATTTTGGGGCGCATGTGCGAGTTTGGACCTCAGGTACGATGTAGTTCTCGCACCCGCGAAGAGCGCAGATGCGTTCACTTGATCACAGGAGTGGAGGCAGTGTTTTAGTGATTTTTTCGCATAAGCGGGGATTTGCCCTCAAATGCGGAAATGGAGCCGCAGGTGCGAGAAGTCTAGGCAGAACCTATAAATAGAAGACTTCGAGACTGTTCACCATTTTCATCATTTTGAGCTCAGATTTTGGGGATTTTGAGAGAGATTTCGGAGTAATCACTGAGGTAAGTTTCTTGTGCCTATTTATCTTCAATAATGGTATTTTCCCACTAATATTTACACCTAGTTGGTGAGTGTTTGAGGTGAGATTTGGGAGATTAGGGCTTGGGAATTGAAGAGTGAATTTTGGAATTTTGGAGGGGCAATTGAGGTCGGATTTTGATTAATTTGGTATGATTAAACTCTTGAGTGAATGGGCTTTCAGGTTTTGTGTCTTTCGTCGGGTTTCGAGACGTGGGCTCGGGGGGCCGGGTTGAGCCGATTTCGGATTTTGGACTATATGTTAGTAGTTTTCTTGTGGAATTGATCCTTTTAGCCAATATTGATTATCTCGTATTGTTTATAGCTAGATTCGGGGCATTTGGAGGCCGATTCGAGAGGCAAAGGCCTTTCAGAGTAGGATTTCTGCGCGGTTGAGGTAAGTAACAGTCTTAAATCTGGTTTTGAGGGTATGAAACCCCGAGAATTGGTATGATGTGAATATTTGGAGGTGACGCACATGCTAGGTGACGAGCGTGTGAGCGTGCACCGTGAAGGATTGTGATTTGGTCCGTTCCGTGAGATTGTAAAGTCGAATAGCCATTGTTATTACTTGTTTTTCCTTGTCTTTGAGAAATTGACTGCCTTTCATTTTAGAAACCATGCTTACGACATATGATATCACTATTGAGACCCACAACGGTCGTATACTTGTTGAATTGACTGCTAATTCCTGTCTTGTACTCAGTCACAATCTTACTTGTGTGTTATATCTCCGTTCCCTCTCATTTCTTGTTGATACTTGTTGTATTCTCAGTTTGGGATGATTATTATGATATTCTGTGAGCCCGAGGGGCTGCAGAGGTTAGTGACTGAGATAGGGCTTGAGTGCCGAGCTGCGAGCTGTGAGGTATATGGATCGGATTGTATGTCGCAACAAGCCTTCGGGCTATATATATATATATATATATATATATATTCGGATTGGGTTGCACGCCGCAATAATATTGGATCGGGCTGCATGCCGCATCAATATAGCGCTTGGGCTGAAGGAGCCACTCCGGTGTCTATACACCCCTAGTGAGCGCAGGTACCTATTGACAATGAGTATTGAGGGCTGAGAGCCGAGAGTATGAGCTGTTGAGATGGGTTGAGTGACTGCTTCCTTGAGAGGCTGCACTTCCTTTTATTTATTGTTACACTTAGTTGTTATCTGTTGTTGTTGTGAAATTTCTGGAAGATTCATATCTGTTTTACATGAGCTCGAACTGATTTGACTTATACCACCGGGTTTGAAAGCATGTTCACTATTTACTGAAAACTTTTGAAATGAACTGTATTTTTATAGCTCGTCACTGCTTCTCAGTTCTTTATTTAATTCTGTTACTTGCCAAGTTGNGCAATCCTTGTTTCTCCTTTCTTATTATCTTTTCTCTCTTGTATTGGCATTTGGCACAAACTGTAGTAGACTATGTTTCTAGATTGGTTGTTAGATGCTCATGACTTAGTGACACCCCGATGTCGGGCTATCATTCCGCACTTGTGTTTTGGGTTTTTACCCCGTTATTATGTAAACCTTCAGTTATTTTAATTGCTTTAGCTCACTTCTGTTATATATTGAAATTATATTGAGAATGTCGGCTTGCCTAGTTCCACGATAGGCGCCATCATGACTGGTTAGCTATTTGGGTCGTGACAAGTTGGTATCAGAGCCTAGGTTACATAGGTCTCCCAAGTCATGAGCAGGTTTAGTAGAGTCTTGCGGATCAGTATGGAGACATCTGTACTTATCTTCGAGATGCTGCAGAACCCTTAGAAAACTTCACATTCTTGAATTCTTATCGTGCGAACCATTTAATTCAGGTAACTAAATTTATGTTATTCTAATTCTCTCATTGATAGTGAGGACGCGTACTACGGGGCAGGATGGACAGCCACCAGTTCCACCAGTCAGGTCTGCGAGAGGCCGAGGTCCCGGCAGAGGCCGCGGTAGGGGCAGAGGTGTAGCTCGCCCCGCAGCTAGGGAAGCACCTGTAGATCCACCAGTTGCCTAGTTCAGGAGCAGGATCCAGTTTTGGACGAGCCTATGGGACCAGCTCAAGCACCACCTGTGCCTATTGTGATTCCAGGCCTTCAGGAGGCCTTAACTCAGATTCTGACCGCGTGTACTAGTCTTGCTCAGGCGGTCTCTATTCCGGCCGCAACAACCACTTCTCAGGCCGGGAGAGGTGCTCAGACTCCTGCTTCCCGCACACCAGAGGAGGTGGTGTCACACCTCCTTTTCCCGAGGGGGTAGGGGTAAGGGAGTTTTTCCACTTAAAGTGACATTATTCGAAATGGAATTATTTGTTTCAGTCAGAGTCGCCACTTGGAATAATTTATGGTGTCCCAAGTCACCGGTTTATTTTAAATCCCAAATCGAAGAAATTTGACTCTATTTTTGTGGTCTGCGAACACAGAAGACCGGGTAAGGAATTCTGTTAACCCAGGAGAAGGTGTGAGGCACTCCCGAGTTCCGTGATTTTAGCACGGTCGCTCAACTATTAATGTTTGGTTCAATCACAATGTGCACAAGAATCTCAACAATGACAAAATGAAAGTGAATTGCTCAACAAGAAAGGTATCTCAACAATTAATAACTTCACCTCAATGTGATAACGACTTTTACAACTTCAACACCAATAACTTAACAAGAAAATATTCCACGAAATAAGAATTTAAATAAAAATAATTCAACAATTTAAGAAGTAACAAAACAATAAGGAAGGCAATAGCTTCAACTAAGGCATATAGGAGAAAAATAAAAAGTAAGAGGTAGAACAAGTGTTAACAGTGTCAAATAATGTAGAGTAAAATATGTAAGAGTAGATTAATAATGAGGTGTATAACATGTTATAACATTCCAATTAATGGCATGAAAATAGTCTAAATAACATAAACCGGTCAAATACAACATATAGCTCGTGTACCCACTCGTCACCTTGCGTACACGGCTTTCACATAACACAAATAGCACAATCAACCCAAATCCTAAGGGGTAGTTCCCCCCCCCCACAAAGTTAGGCAAGATACTTACCCCAAGTAGGCGAAGTCAGCCTATCCTTAAAAAATAACAAGTGAAACAGTAAACCAATCGTGAATCAATCTTTAAGCAAAACACAAAAAACAAATATTAAACTTATAGCAAAAAAAATATGAATTGGAATCCGAAAACTGGAGAACAAGAAATGGACCTTTAAATAGATAAATATTCTTCGGTACAACATGAACAAAGCTCTGATGGACTTTTGTACGATCTAACCATAACCGAAAACGGTATTGAGAACCTCGACGGAGCTTCTAACCTCGACTGAAACTCTTTTATTTTAGTGTTTGGGTAAGTTTCAGGTGGTGGTTCATGGAGGAAGATGAGGTTTTAGGTGTTGGTTTTTTTGCTGGAATTTTAGGCTGGATTTTCGAAAGAAAGACGAAGAATAAATAACACAAGTAGAAATTCCCTTATCCTAGAAGAAGAAAATAAATATATCTCAATTCCCTCCTCCCTCTTTTTTTTCTCCTTCTCTCTCTTTTTCTCCTCACATTTCTCTTCTATTTATAGAAAAAATATTTGAATTTCTTTTTAGATTATTTTATTTTATTTTTTATTTTTTATTTTTTAATTAAAAAGAATTCCCTCTTCTTATTTTTTTTTAAAAATAAAAATAATTCCACACTTTCCTTTACTTTTATTTTTTAATTTCTCACTTTTTTTACTTTTAATATATTTAAAACCCCACTTTTTTTACTTTTCTTTTTTTATTTCCCTTTATTTTACTTTACTTCTTTTAAATTTCCACTTACTTTTACTTTTATTAAACAAAAATCAGATACCCTTACTTTTATTTTTAATTCCAACTTTATTTTATTTTTAATTTTTTAAAATTTTCACATTCTTTTACTTTTATTGTTTTAATTTTCCACTTTCTTTTATTTGTTTATTAAACAATTTTTACCTACTTTTACTTTTACTTTTTAATTTTGTATTTATAATTTTACTATTTTTTTAATTCCCATCCGAAATTTGTTTTTTAATTTAAAAAATAAATAAATAAATAAATAAATAATTTTTATTTTTTTCGGTTTTTTAATTCATTTTATTTAAAATAAAGATAAAAATAAAAATAATACTAATAGTAATAATTGACTTTTTAAATTATTATTAATTGTTACCCTAAAAAAATGTAACAAAGATAAAAAAAATATATATATTAAATTTCTAAAAATATTTACATAGTAGAAGGTGATAAAAATTCAAATATAGTCAAAACATTAGGTGTTCACAGCTGCTCCTCTTTGTTTGGAAACATGAAGAGTTTTCAGGCAAAGAATAAGTGAGTCATGTATTAATTTTTGACCAAACCATTATTCAAAAGAAAAAGAAATAAAAGATAGGGTGCAACCAAGTCCTGATTTTGGACAATCTACATATTCCGGGTTATAGGGTAATCGGGTAGCGTGTAGTTCAAGGCGAATAGTGGAATGATGAGTTGAGGAGTCAGGTGAGGTTCCGTCGAGGCTCCGGTCCGCTATCCTGCTATTATATCAAAATAATAAAAAAAACTAAACAAGCCTATCAGTTATGAGTTACAAGATTCCTATCTATGAATTTTCTAAAGCTTGATCTTGAGTCTTGACTGGTTCTTCATGCAGACTCTGATCTGAACCTTGATGCTCACTAGCTGTGGTTTCCAGTTCATTGTTCTATAGCTTCTTCTAATCAAAACGGGGCTCCAATGCTCGTGGCTTCAGTCATGTCTTGAGCATTCCACATCTTTTCAACTGCTTTTGCATTTTGGATTCACTTATTTTTTCTTTTCTTTTATTCTGAATTGAGACTTCTTTTTTTGGTCATCTCGAACCCTATGCCTCGAGGTAAAAACCTACTCATACACCAAAACAAACAAACAAACTAAATTTTTCTACCCCAGTTTGTACTGGGAAAATTTCGTGAGTTATTGTAACAAAATTCTAAATTACTTCTTTATTGAAAGCAATAAAAGGTCGGGAGTGGTGTACCCCGAAAAAGTCATGTTTTTTTTGGATGGTGTTCCTTTATTGTCAAAAGTATGTCTCAACTAAGGATTAATATACCTTATGTTGGAAAAATGTAGTGAGGGAAAGTGATACCCTATATTGGCAAATATATCAAAGAGTGGTATCCCCTGCATTTAAGATCAAATCAACTAGGGAGTGAATACCTTATGTTGGAAAGAAGACTAGGGAGTAGAGACCCTATGTCTAAAATAAAATCAACTAGGGAGTGGAGACTCTATGTTGGAAAAGAAGATTAGGGAGTAGAGATGCTATGTCTAAAATAAAAACCAACTAGTGAGTGGAGACCCTATGTTGGAAAGGAGACCATGGAGTGGAGACCCTACGTCTAAAATAACATCAACTAGGGAGTGGAGACCCTATGTTGGAAAGATGACTAGGGAGTGGAGACCCTATGTCTAAAATAACATCAACTAGGGAGTGGAGACCCTATGTTGAAAAGGAGACTAGGGAGTGGATACCCTATATCTAAAATAACATCAACTAGGGAGTGGAGACCCTATGTTGGAAAAGAGACTAGGGAGTGGAAACCCTATGTCTAAAATAACATCAACTAGGGAGTGGAGACCCTATGTTGGAAAAGAGACTAGGAAGTGGAGACCCTATGTCTAAAATAACATCAGTGGCGCCATTTGCGGGTTTTCACCAGCTGGCCTCTCTCATTTCTCTTCTCATCATAGCCTTATAGTGCTTTTTGCGAGTTTTCACTAACAAGACTCTCTCATTTTCGAATTTCTCTGCTTACAATCGCCTTACGGTCCCCGTGAGGGTTTTCACCGATAAAACTCTCTCATTTTATTTCTCTCATTTTGTTGTATTGGATCCGGGTAACTGTATCCTCCCATTTTGAATCTTTTTCCCGACTGATTGGAAGGACTTGAAAGTTGGGTAAAAAATATTTGGATTGAATTACAACTTTGGAACCTTTCAGACAAAACCATCGCCAAACCATTATAAATTCTGTCCGAGATTCAACTTTTGGGGAATGTGGATTTTTATTTTGGTGTGACTGAACTCCAGAGAGAGGCTGCCTACGTATCCTTTCGGAATCAAGTCAAATGTAGTTCCAGGACGAAAACTTTGTTTTTGATTCTCTTTTTTTTTGGTTTTCTTTTCTGTTTTGGTTTCTTCTCTTTCTTTTTCCTTTCCTTTTTTCTCTTTTCTTTTTCATTTTTCATTTCATTTTCTTTGTCTTTTCTTCCTTCTTTTTTGTATATTTCTTTTTCTTCTCTTTTCATTTTTTTTTCATTCATTTTATTTATCAATAATGACTTTCGGGTCCAATGAGGGTAATCAAAGAATGGAAGCCGGTTCAAAAGGGTTTGCAAAGGGTTAAATATTTGGATAGTGAGAAAGAAAGCCGTCTTCATCTCAACCGGAGAACATTAATTCTATATAGAGGATCCAACATAGTACCTTTTGACTGCACATTCATTGACAGTTATTTCAGGGACATTTTCTTCGATGTGTCCTAAGTACACCGCTCTTTTTTGGCAGTACTCTTGTGTAATGTATGTACCTTTCCAACGTGAAGCCAATTTTCCTATAGCTGTTCCAATTATTTATTTTATTTCCTTAAACCTATCTTCATTGCATTCTAATTCTTGATTCATTATTTCGAAGTCTGACAATGTTTTAGGATCGGGGCATGAAGTCCGCAAGCATGCCATGTTATTGAAATCTGCATTTAACATAACTGAAAAAAGAATAAAAGAAGTGACAAAATTAAGAAAAGAGACATTCCTAGACAATGAAATATTAATTTCATTTCATTTTTTTTTGATTTCGATTGATTTTTTGGTTTTGAATTTTAAAGATAGATGGGTTTACACCGGAAAGTAAGACAATAAAGTAAAATATTCGGATCACGCCCTGAGATAATCCGGATGCAGAAAGAATATCAAGACTGGCTACTGAGACTCCCGTCTGATAGGGAACTTTCAGGCTTGGCGACCATTTTTGGCTTTTCCTCTGTCTCGGTAAGGGCCTTCAGTGCCGTATCAAATTCCCCATCTTTCCAATTTCTGTTAATCAAACCCTCTGAACTACTTTGAACCACTTTGAACTACCTGTGATGTGGCCTTAAAGGCAGCATGACTCAAAATTTGGCCTGTCTTTAAACCATTTTCGATCATCTCCCCAATTTTGATAGCCTCGGCGAACGGATTACCCATAGCAGACATCATGTTCTGGAAGTAGTTTGCCTCTTGGTCCTGTAGGAAGACCGTAACCATTTCTGTTTCGTCCATTGGAGGCTTTCCCCTGGCGTCTTGCTCGCGTCATATGACAACATATTCACAAAAACTATTCCGCGGTTTTCTTTGTCAATCTGGACATAGAGTTCTCTTTTTGGATTTTTCACTCTTGCTTTTGTTTTTTTTTGGTTTTATTTTTCGCTCTTTGTTTTGTCACTCTTTTCTTTCTTTTTCTTCCTTCTCTTTTTTTTTCACTCAGTTTATTTGATGTCAATGATCGAATCCGATGGAGATTGCCTACGTATTTTATATCCGTTGAGAATCAGACCCGTGTAGTTCAATCAGTTTAGGAATAAAAAAAATAAACTAACTCATTTTTTTTGATTTTGAATTCCTTTTATTTTTCCGAAAGAAAGGCTTATAATTGAAGAAAGAAAATATTTTTGGATTTTAATTTTTTTTTTAAAGAATTTTTGAAAAGAAGAACTTCTAAAGAAGAAAGAAAAATAGTTTGTTGATTTTGATTTTTGATTTTTTGATTTTTTGATTTTCTTTTAGAATATTTTGGAAAAAGACTTCTAAAAAGGTAGAAAATATATTTCTTTTGAATTTCGATTTTTTTTTTTTTTTGGGAATTTCGAAAGAAAAATTTTTAAAGAAGAAAGGAAATATTAAACTTTTGAAAATATTTTTGGATTTTTAGCACGTAAGATGCATCAGGATGGTCTTTTAATTTGGGTACACCTGTCCTAAACGGACCCAACCCTTGTGTTAAGTCCCCAAAGTCAAATGCATATGATGCAAACAAACGTTCCTACTAGGGATTCAACATGATGCCATGTTATTCTAAGTTTAAAACCTGGGTGTATTATTCTACACCTGACTTACCCGAGCGGACAACTCTAGCCGAGAGGGGCAGCGTACCGGGAATACAAAAGTTTCATCTGCTTTGCAACTTATCCGAATCTCGTTCTAAAATTGGGATATGACTCTAACAGAAAAGAAGCCACGCGAAGCGCATGCTTCCTAGAAGATTCAGAAGAGTCAGAGATAAGAGGGTTTCGTAACAGTTTATATACATTTCAAATAATATCAAAGCGGTAAAAAGCGGCATTTAGTACATTAGGTTCAAACACGTAAAAATCAGACAATCATGAAAGCCAAGCATAACAGTTATCTAAGCTCGAATTCTGAACCCTGAACAAGCGATTCTGGGTTCGATACCCAGCAGAGTCGCCAGAGCTGTCACACTTCCTTTTTCCCGAGGGGGTAGGGGTATGGGAGTTTTTCCAATTAAAGTGACATTATTCGAAATAAAATTATTTGTTTCAGTCAGAGACGCCATTTGGAATAATTTATGGTGTCCCAAGTCACCGGTTTATTTTAAATAGCAAATTGAGGAAATTTGACTCTATTTTTGTGGTCTACGAACACAGAAGACCGAGTAAGAAATTCTGTTAACCCAAGAGAAGGTGTTAGGTACTCCCGAGTTTCGTGATTTTAGCACGGTCGCTCAACTATTAATGATTGGCCTAATTATCTGATTTAATACATGCTTAAAACCTATTGTGCATTTTTAATTTTTAACCGTTTTTAATTATTTATGGAACTTATTTGAACAAGTCGCGATGTCGCACACTCATTTGTTTTTGTAGATATTGTGAATCGCGTCACGTGAAACGCACCCGCGATTTACACCATGCTTATTTTTATTATTATTCGAAGTTGAAGTCAAGTCGCGTTAAACTTGCACTTGAGTTGGGGTTTACATATCGTGACTATGCCAAGGGAACCGTACCCATAGTCACGATGATTTATTAATTGCGCCTAAAGCAAGCTACACATGTTTATGAGTCTATCTTCCTAAACTAATTTGACATCAAAGGCCATAGATTATAAAATTTATTTGTGGATGACATGTCTTAATTGCTAATGGATCATTTAGTACTTGATGACCAAAAGGCTCTTTCAATTCATCTTATAATCTATAGAATATTCCCCAAGTGATAGTAATATGCTTATTAATCCAATCGTTCTTATTATTAAAAAGTAATTTCTAAAGCCCAATCATTTCATGTGAATGTCCAACTCATCTTTTAAGATATTAGTGTATGGCCCAATTAGGAAATAATTCATTTACCAATTAAACTTTGAGCCCATATTCTTAGCACTAACAATCATTCCAAAATAATGACATCGATGAAGCAAAACTCATGTCTTAACACCAAAAGAATTAACCAAGGACTTCAAGGTATGCTAATTAACTAAAACTAAAAACAGTAAGCAATTAGACTAAAATATCCTTAAAAAATAACAAGTGAAACAGTAAACCAATAGTGAATCAATCTTTAAGCAAAGCACAAAAAAAAAAAATAATTAAACTTATAGCAAAAAAAATATGAATTGGAATCCGAAAACTGGAGAACAAGAAATGGACCTTTAAATAGTAAATATTCTTCGGTACAACATGAACAAAGCTCTGATGGACTTTTGTACGATCTAACCACAACCGAAAACGGTATTGAGAACCTCGACGGAGCTTCTAACCTCGACTGGAACTCTTTTATTTTAGTGTTTCGGTAAGTTTCAGGTGGTGGTTCATGGAGGAAGATGAGGTTTTAGGTGTTGGTTTTTTTGCTGGAATTTTAGGCTAGATTTCGAAAGAAAGACGAAGAAAGAATAACACAAGTAGAAATTCACTTATCCTAGAAGAAGAAAATAAATTTATCTCAATTCCCTCCTCCCTCTTTTTTTTCTCCTTCTCTCTCTTTTTCTCCTCACATTTCTCTTCTATTTATAGAAAATAATTCTAATTTTTTTCCAGATTCTTTTTCTTTTATTTTTTATTTTTTTATTTTTTAATTAAAAAGAATCCCCTCTTCTCATTTTTTTTAAAAATAAAAAATAATTCCACACTTTCTTTTATGTTTATTTTTTAATTTCTCACTTTTTTTTACTTTTAATATATTTAAAATCCCACTTTTTTTACTTTTCTTTTTTTATTTCCCACTTATTTTACTTTACTTTTTTTAAATTTCCACTTACTTTTACTTTTATTAAAAAACAAAATCAGATACCCTTACTTTTATTTTTAATTCCAACTTTATTTTACTTTTCATTTTTAAAAATTTTCACATTCTTTTACTTTTATGTTTTTAATTTTCCACTTTCTTTTATTTTTTTATTAAACAATTTCTACCTACTTTTACTTTTACTTTTTAATTTTATATTTATAATTTTACTATTTTTTTAATTCCCATCCGAAATTTGTTTTTTTTGTTTTAAAAATAAATAAATAAATAAATAATTTTTATTTATTTTCGGTTTTTTAATTCATTTTATTTAAAATTAAGATAAAAATAAAAATAATACTAATAGTAATAATTGACTTTTTAAATTATTATTAATTTTTACCCTAAAAAAATGTAACAAAGCTAATATATATATATATATATTAAATTTCTGAAAATATTTACATAGTAGAAGGTGATAAAAATTCAAATATAGTCAAAAATTAGGTGTTCACAGGTGGTATAGGGAATCCAGACACCGGGGGCACCACCAGCCCAGTCGGTTGCAGTTGCTCAGGACTATGTGGTTCCTGTCATGCCTGATGATAAGAAACATCCATTGGAGAGGTTTGGGAGACTCCAACCTCTATCTTTCAGTGGTACCGAGGGAGAGGATGCACAGGGCTTCTTGGACAGGTGTCAGAGGATACTCCGTACAACAGGTATTCTAGAGACCAGTGGGGTCTAGTTCACTACCTTTCAGTTCTCTGGGGCTGCATTCAGTTGGTGGGAGGCTTACGAGATGCGTAGGCCGGTCGGTGCAGTGCCCCTTACCTGGTAGTAGTTCTCTGTTATCTTTCTGGAGAAGTTCAAGCCTCAGTCCCGCAGAGAGGAGCTGCGTAGATAGTTTGAGCAGCTTCATCAGGGTGATATGTCTGTGATGCAGTATGAGATACGATTCTCGAAGTTGGCCCGTCATGCTATTTGGTTGGTTCCCATAGATAGGGAGAGGACCAGGAGGTTTATAGATGGCCTCACTTTTCAGCTGCGATTGCTTATGACCAGAGAGAGAGTGTCTGGTGCTACTTTTGATGAGGTTGTCGACATTGCTCGTCAAATTGAGATAGTTCGCAGTCAGGAGTGGGTTGAGAGGGAGGCCAAGAGGCCTCGTGGACAGAGTGGATTTAGCGGTGCTCCTTATGGGGGTCAGTTCTAGTACGGTAGAGGCCGTCCTTTCAGACATGCTCAGACGACTTGTCCAGTTCACCGTGGTACATCATCTAGCCATGGTTCTTACAGTTATCAGTAGGGCCGTTCTCTCGATACCCTCCCAACACAGAGTTCATCCCGTGCTCTATCAGGTTAGGGTTTATCTATGCCAGGTCCTTCTGCCAGTTATCCCGGTACTCGGGGCTCCCTTCAGTACCCTGCACCAGCACCAGGGAGTTGCTATGAGTGTGGAGAGTTTGGTCACATGAGGAGAGAGTGTCCCCTTATAGTGGGAGGTCTTGCTCCGTAGAGGAGCCAGTCTATGTCATCAGCACCGACCCCTCCACCACTCGCTTAGCCAGCCTGAGGTGAAGCCCAGTCAACTAGGGGTTGCTCCGAGAGGAGGAGGCAGATCAGGGGGTGGCCAAGCCCGTTTCTATGCTCTTCCTGCCAGATCAGATGCCATTGCTTTGGATGCTGTGATTACAGGTATTGTCTAAATTTGCCATAGAGATGCCTTTTTATTATTTGACCCTGGTTCCACTTATTCATATGTGTCCTCATATTTTGCTCATTATCTGGATATTCCCCGTGAGTCTCTAGTTTCATCTGTTCATATATCTACTCCGGTGGGCGATACTATTATTATGGACCATGTATATCGGTCATGTGTGGTGGCTATTGGGAGTCTGAAGACTAGAGTAGATCTCTTGTTACTTAGTATGGTTGATTTTGACGTGATATTAGGTATGGATTGGTTGTCTCCATGTCATGCTGTTTTAGATTGTCACGCTAAGACGGTGATGTTAGCGATGCCGGGGTTGCTGAGAGTTGAGTGGAGCAGTTCTATAGACTATGTTCCTAGTAGAGTGATTTCATACTTGAAGGCTCAGCGGATATTTGAGAAGGGTTGTATATCTTATTTGGATTTTGTGAGGGATGTTAGTGCAGAAGTCCCTGCTATTGATTCTTTTCCTATGGTGTTTGATTTCCCGGATGTGTTTCCTGCAGACCTGTCGGGCATGCCACCTGACAGGGACATTGACTTCGGTATTGATTTGGTGTCGGGCACACAGCCCATTTCTATTCCACCGTATCGTATGGCACCGGAGGAGTTGAAGGAACAATTTCAGGAACTCCTTGATAAGGGGTTTATCCGGCCTAGCGTGTCACCTTGGGGTGCACCCATTCTATTTGTAAAGAAGAAGGATGGTACTATGAGAATGTGCATTGATTACAGGCAGTTGAACAAGGTCACAGTCAAGAACAAGTATCCTTTGCTGCACATTGATGATTTGTTTGGCCAACTTTAGAGAGCGATGGTGTTCTTCAAGATTGATTGAAGGTCAAGGTATCACTACCTGAAGATTCGGGATGCAGATATTCTTAAAATAGCTTTCAGGACCCGATATGGCCATTATGGGTTCCTTGTGATGTCTTTTGTGCTAACCAATGCCCCAACAACGTTCATGCATTTGATGAACAGTGTGTTTCAGCCTTATCTTGACTTGTTCGTTGTTGTATTCATTGATGATATCCTGGTGTACTCTCGTAGCCAGGAGGAGCATGCCTAGCATCTGAGGATTGTGTTACAATGGTTGAGGGAGGAGAAACTTCATGCAAAGTTCTCCAAGTGTGAGTTTTGGCTCAGTTCAGTGGCATTTTTGGGGCATATGGTGTCCAGTGAGGGTATTCAGGTGGATCCGAAGAAGATAGAGGCGGTGCATAGTTGTCCCAGACCGTCCTCAACCATGGAGATTCAGAGCTTTCTTAGGTTGGCGGTCTATTACCGTCATTTTGTGGAGGGTTTCTCGCATATTGCATCCCCCTTGGCTAAATTGTCCTAGAAGGGTGCTCCTTTCAGGTGGTCAGAGGAGTGGGAGGAGAGCTTTCAGAAGCTCAAGACTGCTTTGACCACGACTCCATTTCTAGTTCTTCCATCAGCTTCTGTTTCCTACACAGTGTATTGTGATGATCACGGATCGGTATTGGGTGTGTTCTGATGCAGGAGGGTAGAGTGATTGCTTATGCTTAGCGCCAGTTGAAGACCCATGAGAAGAACTATCATGTCCATGATTTTGAGTTAACAACTATTGTTCACGCCTTAAAGATTTGGCAGCACTATTTGTACGGGGGCCATTGTGAGATCTACACTGATCATTAGAGCTTGCAGCATCTGTTCAAACAAAAATATCTTAACTTGCGTCAGCGGAGGTGGTTGGACCTTCTTAAAGACTATGATATCACCATTTTGTACCATCCCAAGAAAGCCAATGTGGTGGCCGATGCCTTGAGTCACCGGTCGGAGAGTTTGTGGAGCTTAGAATAGCTTCAACAGCAGAGAGGCCATTGGCATTGGATGTTCAGGCCTTAGCTAGCCAGTTTGTTAGATTGGATATTTCTGAGCCAAGTCGAATATTGGCTTGTGTGGTCTCTCGATCTTCTCTTTATGATCGTATGAGGGAGTGCCAGTATGATGACCCCCATGTGTTTGTCCTTAAGGACACGGTTCAGCACGGTGATGCTAAGGAGGTCACTATTGGGGATGCCGGTACATTGAGGATGCAAAGCAGGCTATGTATGCCCAATGTAGATGGTTTGCATGAGATTATTCTCTAGGAGACTCATAGTTCACGGTATTCTATTCATCCGGGTGCCGCAAAGATGTATTAGGACTTGAGACAACATTACTGGTGGAGGAGCATGAAGAAGGACATAGTTGAGTATGTAGCTCAGTGCCTAAATTACCAGAAGGTGAAGTATGAGCATCAACGACCAGGTGGGTTGCTCCAGAAGTTAGAGATTCCGGAGTGGAAATGGGAGAGGATCACTATGGATTTCATTGTTGGGCTTCCACGGACTCAGTAGAAGTTTGATGCAGTTTGGGTGATTATGGACTAGCTGATCAAGTCAGCTCATTTCATTCCTGTAATGACTACCTATTTTTCCGAGCAGCTGGCTCGAGTGTATATCCATGAGATCATCAGGCTCCATGGCGTACCTGTATCTATCATCTCTTACCGGGGTATGCAGTTTACATCACGGTTCTGGAGGGCCGTGTAGCATGAGTTGGGGACTCGAGTGGCGTTGAGCATATAATTTCACCCTCAGATGGACGGACAATCCGAGCACACTATTCAGATATTAGAGGATGTGCTCCATGCGTGGGTGATGGAGTTTGGGGGTTCGTGGGATCAGTTCTTGCCTCTAGCAAAGTTTTCTTTCAACAACAATTACCAGTCGAGCATCGAGATGGCACCGTATGAGGCTCTGTATGGTAGGCGGTACAGGTCTCTCGTGGGTTGGTTCGAGCCAGGAGAGGCTAGATTATTGGGCACAAACTTGGTTTAGGATGCTCAGGAGAAGGTTAAGGTGATTCAGAATAGACTACGCACAACCTAGTCCAGATATAAGAGTTATGCGGATCGGAAGGTTCGCGATGTTGCATTCATGGTTGGGGAGCAAGTCTTGCTCCGAGTTTCGCCTATGAAGGGCGTTATGAGGTTCGGGAAGAAGAGCAAGCTGAGCCTAAGGTTCATCGGCCCCGTTGAGGTATTGCGGTTAGTTGGGGAGGTTGCTTATGAGCTTGCTTTACCTTCCAGTCTGGCGGGAGTTCACCCAATATTCCATGTTTCTATGCTCTAGAAGTATCACGGTGATCCGTCTCACGTGTTGGATTTCAGCTCAGTCCAGTTTGACAAGGATTTATCTTATGTTGAGGAGCCGATGGCGATCTTAGATAGGAAGGTTCGAAAGCTAAGGTCAAAGAATATTACTTCTGTGAAGGTTTAGTGGAGGGGCCAACCGGTCGAGGTGGCGACTTGGGAGCCCGAGCATGTTACGCGCAGCCGTTATCCTCATCTTTTCACCACTTTAGGTATGTCTCTATGCTCGTTCGAGGATGAATTAAGAGGGGAAGGATGTAATGACCCGGCCGGTCGTTTCGAGAGTTATAGCCTCGTTTCTCTATTTATGCTTCTTTTGTGCTTTACAGCTGTATTATGTCTTACATGGTTGGTTGGTTTGGGCCCAGAGTGGTTTTGGAGTGAATTGAGACGTCTCTTAATTGGAAGCTTAAGTGGAAAAGTTGATCGGATGTCGACTTATGGAAAACGACCCTGGATTTGAATTTATATGGTTCCGTTAGATCCGTTAGGTGAGTTTGGACTTAGGAGCGCGTTCGGAATGTGATTTGGAGGTCCGTAGTAGAATTAGGTTTGAATTGGCAAAAGTTGAAATTTTGGCGATTTTGGTCGGCAGTGGAAATTTTGATATTGGGGTCGGATTAGATTTCTGGAAGTCAGAGTAGGTTCGTGGTGTCATTTGTGACTTGTGTGTAAAATTTGAGGTCAATCGGACGTGGTTTGGTTGGTTTCGGCGTCGTTGTGGAATTCAGAAGTTTAAAAGTGTTTTAGGCTTTAATCCGAGTGTAATTTGGTGTTTTGATGTTGTTTTGAGGGATTCGAAGGTTCGACTAAGTTCGTATCGGGTTATAGGACTTGTTGGTATAATTGGTTGAGGTCCCGGAGGCCTCGGGGTGATTTCGGGTGGTTAACAACTTGATGGGAGTTGAGGAATTGCAGTTGAAGCGGTTGCTACTAGTGTAACCGCACCTGCGGAGTGGGAACCAGAGGTGCGAGCCCGCAAAAGCGGAGGAGGAGCCACAGATACGGCTAAGGAGGATCTGGGTAGAGGACGCAGGTGCGATGGCATTCCCACATCTGCGATGGTCGCAGAAGCGGATTTAGGGGCGCAAATGCGAGTTTAGACCGCATGTATAATGTAGTTCCTACACCCGCAAAGAGCGCAAGTGCGGTCATTTGATCGCAGGAGTGGAGGCAGTATTTTAGTGATTTTTCCACAGATGCGGCTCCGCAAATGCGAAAATGGAGCCTCAGGTGCGAGAAGTCTGGGAAGAACCTATAAATAGAAGACTTCGAGATTTTTCACCATTTTCATCATTTGGAGCTCAGATTTTGGGGATTTTGAGAGAGATTTTGGAGTGATCATTGAGGTAAGTTCCTTGTGCCTATTTATCTTCAATAATGGTGTTTCCCACTAATCTTTACACCTAGTTGGTGAGTGTTTGAGGTGGGATTTGGGAGATTAGGGCTTGGGAATTTGAGAGTGAAGTTTTGGGGTTTTGGAGGGGTAATTGAGGTCGGATTTTGATAAATTTGGTATGGTTAGACTCGTGAGTGAATGGGCTTT
>AWOL01S0003093.1:101358-121277 GCA_000715115.1 Nicotiana otophora | reverse complement strand
GCTCCGGAACTAAAATACGGACCCGATACTAACAATGCCAAATATCAATCAATTCTTAAAAACAAATAATTTCCAAACTTTTACTTTTCATCAAAAAATCATAACTCAAGCTAGGGACCTCCGAATTCGATTCCGGACATACGCCCAGGTCCCATAATTCGATACGGACCTACCGGGACCGTCAAAGCACGTATCCGGTCCCGTTTACCAACAATGTTGACCGAAGTCAACTAAAATTAACTTTTAAGGAAAAAATTCTTATTTTCATTAGTTTTCAACATAAAAGCTTTCCGGAAACCTGCCCGGAATGCGCACGCAAATTGAGGAGGGTAAAAATGAGATTTGTAAGGCTTAAGGGCGCAAATTCGAGTTCAAAAACATTAGATGACCTTTTGGGTCATCATATTCTCCACCTCTAAAACAACCGTTCATTGACATAGAAAATACCTGGGCTGGTGAAAAGGTTGGGATATCTACTCCGCATATCGTACTCGGACTCCCAAGTAGTTGCCTCAATAGGCTGGCCGCTCCACTACACTCGAACTGAAGGGTAACTCTTTGATCTCAACTGGCGAACTTGCCAGGCTAGAATTGCCAACGGCTCCTCCTCGTAAGTCAAATCCTTGTCCAATTAGACAGAGTTGAAATCTAATACATGGGACGGATCACCGTGATATTTTCGAAGCATGGACACATGGAATACCAGATGAACAGTTGCTAAACTAGGTGGAAACGCAAGCCTGTAAGCCACCTCTCCCACTCTCTCAAGAATCTCAAAAGGTCCGATATACCTAGGGCTCAACTTGCCCTTCTTTCCGAACCTCATTACACCCTTCATGGGTGATACCCGAAGTAACACTCTCTCTCCGACCATGAATGCAACATCACGAACTCTACGGTCTGCATAACTCTTCTGCCTGGACTGAGCTGTACGAAGTCGATCCTGAATAAATCTTGACCTTATCCAAGGCATCCTGTACTAAGTCTGTGCCCAACAACCGAGCCTCTCCCGGCTCGATCCACCCAACTAGCGACCGACACCGCCTACCATATAATGCCTCATAGGGAGCCATCTGAATGCTCGACTGGTAGCTGTTATTGTAGGCGAACTCTGCAAGGGGAAAGAACTAATTCCACGATCCTCCGAAGTCTATAACACAAGCGCGTAGTATATCCTCCAAGATCTGAATAGTACGCTCGGATTGCCCGTCCGTTTGAGGATGAAATGCTGTGCTCAACTCAACCCGCGTACCCAACTCACGCTGTACTACCCTCCAAAAGTGCGAGGTAAACTGCGTACCTCGATAAGAAATGCTAGACACGGTCACACCGTGAAGAAGGATGATCTCTCAAATATAAATCTCTACCACTCGCTCCGAGGAATAGGTAACTGCCACAGGAATGAAATGCGCTGACTTAGTCAGCTTGTCCACAATAACCCAAACTGCATCGAACTTTCTCTGAGTCAGTGGGAGTCCAACAACAAAATCCATAGTGATACGCTCCCACTTCCACTCAGGAATATCTAACCTCTGAAGTAAACCATTAGGTCTCTGATGCTCACACTTTACCTGCTGGCAATTTAGGCACCGAGCTACATAGGCAACTATGTCCTTCTTCATTCGCCTCCGCCAATAATGCTTCCTCAAGTCCTGATACATCTTGGCGGCGCCCGGATGAATAGAATACCGAGAACTGTGGGACTCCTCAAGGATCAACTCATGAAGTCCATCCATATTAGGCACACAAATACGATCTTGTATCCTCAAAACTCTGTTATCTCCAATAGTAACCTGCTTGGCACCCCCGTGCCACACTGTGTCTCTAAGGACAAGTAAATGAGGATCGTCATCCAACCGATCTCTGATGCACTCAAACAAAGAAAAGCGAGCAACTGTACAAGCTAGAACATGGCTGGGCTCAGAAACATCTAACCTCACGAACTGGTTGGCCAAGGCCTGAATATCCAATGCAAGCGGTCTCTCACCAACTGGAATATATGCAAGGCTACCTATACTTACTGACTTCCTACTTAAAGCGTCGGCCACCACATTGGCCTTCCCAAAATGATACAATATGGTGATATCATAGTATTTCAATAGCTCCAGCCACCTCATCTGCCTCAAATTGAGTTCCTTTTGCTTGAACAAATACTACAAGCTCCGATGATTAGTGAATACCTCACATGGCACGCCGTATAGATAGTGCCTCCAAATCTTCAGCGCGTGAACAATGGCTGCCAGCTCTAGATCATGAACATGGTAATTCTTCTCGTGAACCTTCAGATGCCGTGAAGCATATACAATAACCTTGCCACCCTGCATCAATACCGCACCCAGACCAATACGGGATGTGTCATAGTATACTGTATAAGATCCTGAACCGGTGGGTAACACCAATACCGGTGCCGTAGTCAAAACAGTCTTGAGCTTCTGAAAGCTCGCTTTATACTCATTTGACCACCTGAACGGGGTACCCTTCTGGGTCAATCTGATTAACGGGGCTGCTATGGATGAAAACTCCTCCACAAATCGACGATAATAGCCCGCCAAACCCAGGAAACTACGGATCTCTATAGCTGATATGGATCTAGGCCAGTCCTGAACTGCCTCAATCTTCTTAGGATCCACCGGAATACCCTCTGCTGATACAACGTGACCCAAGAAAGCAACTCAACTTAACTAAAACTCGTATTTTGAGAACTTAGCATATAACTGGCTGTCTTTCAAAGTCTGAAGAACGATCTGAAGGTGCTGCTCATGCTCCTCTCGATTGTGGAGTAGATCAAGATATCATCAATAAACACAACCACAAAGGAATCCAAGTAGGGGTTGAACACCGAGTTCATCAAATCCATGAATGCTGCTGGGGAATTTGTCAGCCCAAATGACATCACTAGAAACTCATAATACCCATACCGAGTCCGAAAAGCTATCTTAGGAACATCGGATTCCCTAATCCTCAACTAATAGTAGCCAGAACTCAAATCAATCTTTGAAAACACTTTGGCACCCTGAAGCTGATCAAATAAATCATCAATCATCGACAATGGATACTTGTTCTTGATGGTGACTTTGTTTAATTGCCGATAATCTATACACATACTCATCGATCCATATTTCTTCTTCACAAATAACACAGGTGCACCCCAGGGCGAGACACTAGGTCTAATGAAGCCATTATCAAGCAAATCTTGTAACTGCTCCTTCAATTCTTTTAACTATGGAGGGGCCATGCGATATGGCAGAACGGAAATAGGCTGAGTGCCCTGAGCCAAATCAATGCAGAAATCAATATCCCTTTCGGGTGGCATCCCCGACAGGTCTGTAGGAAACACCTCTTGAAACTCACGAACAACTAACACCAAATCTATGGAAGGAACCTCCGTACTAGAATCACGTACATAAGCCAAATAAGCTAGGTACCCCTTCTCGACCATATGCCGAGCCTTCACATAAGAGATAACCCTGCTGGCAGAATGGTCACAATTCCCTCTCCACTCTAATCGAGGCAACACCTACAAGGCTAAGGTCACTGTCTTGGCATGACAATCTAATATAGCATAATAAGGTGACAGCCAATCCATACCCAGTATGACATCAATATCAACTATGTAGAGAAGTAGAAGATCTACACGAGTCTCAAGACTCCCAATGGTGACAACACATTAACGATAAACATGATCTACAACAATAGCATCTCCCACTGGTGTGGACACATACGTAGGAGCACTCAAAGAATCACGGGGAACAACCAAATAGGAAGCAAAATAGGATGACACATAGGAGTAAGTAGATCTCGGATCAAATAGAACTGAAGCATCTCTACTGCAAACTGAAACAGTACCTATGATAACATCGTCAGATGAATCAGCCTCAGTCCTGACTGGAAAAGCATAACATCGGGGCTGGGCCCCACCACCCTAAACTACGCCCTTGAGACGATCTCTAACTGGATGGTCTCCACCTTTAACCGCCTGACCCCCACCTCTAACAGTCTAGCCTCTACCTCTGGCTGTATGACCCCTGCCTATGGCTGGCTAAGCAGGTGGTGTAGCAACTGGTGCCGGAACCATGGCACGAGAACTCTGATGCTGTGAGCTGCCCATTTCCCGAGGGCAAAATCGAGCAATGTGCCTCGGATCACCACAAGTATAACATAACTTCGGCTGCTGTGACTGCTGATCTTGAAACTGACCCTATCGACCTGAATAACCACGCTGATAACTCTGGAGTGGAGATGCACTAATAGGAGTTGGTGGTGCACTATAGGCTAGCTGGTCGAAATAATGCATTTGAGGGCCACGACCACCTGAGGTACCGTGGGATGCCTGGAGCGCTGAATGAAATGGCCTGGGAGGATGGCCTCTACCAAAAGTACTCTTGCCTCTAGATGAGGCACCACTGAACTCACCGGAATGACGAGGTCTCTTGTCAGACCCCTGACCTCCCTGAGTAAGAACCAGTTCGACTCGTCTGGCGACATTAGCTGCCGCTTGAAAAGAAATCTCACTCCCAGTCTCCTTAGCCATCTGCAATATGATAAGCTGAGCAAGTCCATCAATAAACCTCCTCACCCTCTCTCTCTCGGTAGGAAGCAGAAGAATAGCATGACGGGCCAAATCCACAAAATGAGTCTCATACCGAGTAACAGTCATACTGCCCTGCTAGAGACTCTCAAACTGACGACGACACTCCTCTCTCAATGTGATAGGCAGAAATTTCTCTATGAAAAGCTGAGAGAACTGGTCCCAAGTAAGAGCAGGCGACCCAGCTGGTCTGGTCAACAAGTAATCTCTCTACCATTTCTTGGCGGAACCAATCATCTGAAATGCAGCAAAATCGACCCCATTGGTCTCCACTATACCCATGTTCCATAAAACCTTGTGACAACTGTCAAGTTACTCCTGGGGATCCTCTGAAGGAGCACCACTGAAGTGAACTGGAAAGAGCTTGATAAACCTGTCCAATCTCCATAAAGCCTCAGAAGACATAGCTGGCCCATCTCCGACCCGTGCCACAATAACCGACTGAACTAATCCAACTGGATGAGCTGCTGGAGCCTGATACTAGGGAGCTATCTGCTCCGGAGCGGGAGTGGTTGGAGTCTGGGCTCCTCCTCCAGCCTGAGAGATTACTGGTGCCATGGGAAATGCGCCAGTCTGGGCCACACTCTCCATAAGGCCTACCAAACAGACCAAAGCATCCTGAAGTACTGGGGTAGCAATGAACCCCTTCGAAACCTGAGCTGGTTCGACAGGAATAGTCTGGGCTGGAACCTCCTCGTCAAGATTTATCGGAGGCTCCACTGCTAGGGCTGCTTCTCGGGCCATAGGCTGAGCCCTGCCCCTGTCTTGGCCTCTGGCACGACCTCGACATCGACCACTGCCCCGCGTAGGAGCTGTCACTAGAGGCTCTGGCTGTTGCTCAATTGAGGAAGCAGTATGTGTTCTCGCCATCTGCGAAAGAATAAGAGTAGAAGAGTTCAATCAGTATTGAGAAAGCAAAATTGCACGACAGAGAATAATAGAAGCGAAACTTGTTCCTAAACTTCATAGCCTCTGGAAGATAAGCAAAGACGTCTCTGTACTGATCCTCCAGACTCTACTAAGCTTGCTCGTGAATCGTGAGACCTAGGTAACCTAGTGCTCTGATACCAACTGTCACGACTCAAAATTTCCCACCGTCAAGACCGTGATGGCGCATAACATTTCACTTGCTAGGCAAGCCAATGTTAGAAAATCGTTAAACCAATTCCTTATTTCCATTTAGTAAATAACAATAATTAACTACGATGAAATATAATAAGTGCATAATATCATAAAACTGTATTAATTACTACCACCCGGATCTGGAGTCACAATTTACGAGCATTCTAGAATTTACTACAAGTAATAGTTTGAAAGAAATACAACTGTCTGGATGAAAGAAAACAGTAGGACATAAAAGATAGACGGGGACTTCAAGGTCTGTGAACGCCGACAGATCTACCTTGAGTCTCCGGACGGTGGACCAGTAGCAAATCTCGATCAACCTGAGCCGGTATCAAAATCCGCACAGAAAGTGCAGAGTGTAGCATCAGTACAATCGACCCCATGCACTGGTAAGTGTCGAGCCTAACCTCGGCGAAGTAGTGACGAGGCTAGGATAAGACACCCACATATAACCTGAACAGTATAATCATGCTAGTGGCAACAACAGTAAATAAAGAAATAATAGGAAGGGGACATACAATGGGAAATACAACATAAAGAGTGAGAATAATGAAAGGACAGAATTAAACAGAAAATCCTTAAACGAATTGTGCAATTAAAACAACAAAGGAAAACTGTACGTCATCACCTTTCGTGCCTTTACTCTCAACCTCACCAAATAAATAAATAGAACGACACGACATCACCCTTCGTGCATTAAACCTCTCATAATATAAACGACATCACCCTTCGTGCATTACACTCTTCCTCACAATATAAATAAAGCATGCACGGCATCACCTTTTGCGCTTTACACTCTTCCTCACAATATAAATAAAGCATGCACGGCATCACCTTTTGCGCTTTACACTCTTCCTCACAATATAAATAAAGCATGCACGGCATCACCCTTCGTGCTTTACACTCATCCTCACCAATCACAGAATCGATAACAACGGATATATAAGAGTATCACAAAGGAACCAGTATTTTGCCCATAATCAATAGCACAATGTAATCTCAACCTTGAATCAATATTCGAAAGTTACCAAATGTCAGTGAAACCAGATATGAGTCACCCCACATTTCAATAAACCGCTAAGCATGGATAGTAGAATTTAAGGCTACAAAATAGACAAGAATAGAATTTCACTCGCATGCTATGGCTCGACAACGATGCATAAATGCTCGTCACCTCACATATACATAATGTTTAACAACCAAACACGTAGCAAATGAAGACATAATACCTATTACCTCAAGCCAAAGTTAGACACAACACTTACCTCACTCCGAAGGCCACTTAATTCTTAATCACAGCTTTTCCTTTGGAATTCACCTCTAAACCACTCGTATCTATTCAAAAAGACTCAATAATATCAAATATTGCTAAAGGAATCAATTATATTTCATAAATTAAATTTTCAAAAATTTCCTCCAAAAAGTCAAAAACAATCGACCCCGGGCCTGCATGGTCAAAATTCGAGGTTCGGACCAAAATCCTTTTACACATTCTCCCCCAAGCCCGAATATGTAATTAGTTTTGGATTCTAACCTCAAATCGAGGTCTTAATCCCCAAATTCCTGAAATCCCTAGTTTCTACCCTAACCCCTAATTCTACCATGAAAACTCTAGAATTTAGGTTGAATTCTAGTAAAATGAAGTAAAAGATTGAAAGAAACGAGTTAAGGAACACATACCTATGATTTGGGGAAGAAAATGTCTTTGAAAAATCGCCTTAGGCCTCCTATCCTTTTGAAAACGAGAATAAAAATGGCTGGGGTCCGAATTAAATGAACTCACTGCCCAGCGACCTTCGCACCTGCGGTGCTTTGGTTGCACCTGCGCATCCGCACCTGCTGACAGGATGTGCGCTTCTGCGGTCCCGTTCCTACGGAGAAAAGTCTGCATCTGTAGAAAAATGAAATCCAGGCCTGGGTCGCACCTGCGACCAAAGGCTCGTAGGTGCGAGCACACCAGATTTGGTACACCAGCAGCCTTGTTGAGGTTTGAACTCAACTCGCGCATCGCCCGAATGGCACCCGAGCCCTCGGGGCTCCAAACCAAACATGCACGCAAGTCTAAAAATATCATACGGACCTACTGGCGCTATCAAATCGCCAAAATAACGCCTAGAACTCTAAAGTTAGCACCAAATCAAATGAAATTCTCAAGAACACTTTAAAATTTCTATTTTCTCAGTTGGACGTCCGAATCACGTCAAATCAACTCCATTTCTCACCAAATTTCACAGACATGTCTTAAATGTCATAATGAACCTGTACCGGGCTCCGGAACCAAAATACATACTAACAATGCCAAATATCAATCAATTCTTAAAAGTAAATAATTTCCAAACTTTTACTTTTCATCAAAAATTCATAACTCAAGCTAGGGACCTCCGAATTCGATTCTAGGCATACATCCAGGTCTCACAATTCGATACAGACCTACCGGGACCGTCAAAGCACGGATCTGGGCCCATTTATTAAAAATGTTGACCGATGTCAACTAAAATTAACTTTTAAGGCAAAAATTCTTATTTTCATTAGTTTTCAACATAAAAGCTTTTCGGAAACCTACCCGGACTTCGCACGCAAATCGATGAGGGTAAAAATGAGATTTTTAAGGCTTTAGAGCGCATATTCGAGTTCTAAAATATAAGATGACCTTTTGGGTCATCACAAATGGCAACTAACTTAGAATATATTTTGTCTTCTAATGTTTCATTCTTATTGTTTTTAACGTTTGCATTTTTAACAATTTGACTCTTACTACTATATTATAATCTATTTTATTATAAATGTTGGAAAAGAATGACTTGGATTTTTCGCAAATTAGTTAAATCAAAGACTGTTTTGGTTAATTAGGATTGTTCTTAACGTTAAAGAGATTTTTTGTTGTTGATTCAAATCTTAATAATAGCTCATACCAAGTTTTAAAAATTTAATTGTAATTATAATTTTTATCCAATAAGAATTTTACGTTTAATATAATAAAAATATCGTTTAGGGTATGTGCATTGCGCGTGTATCCTATCTCAATGAATGTTTGAATAATGAAATAAAAGTATAAGTTCCTGACAATAGTCATTAATATTGACCTTGTACGTATAACTAACTCAATTAAGAAAACAATGTCTCATAGAAATCGTCAATCATCAGTTAATAATTCAACTTAAAATTTATGCCATTTTTTTAATAGATAGAGTTAGCATGCTTCCTTTTCAATTTCAGTAGTACACAATCATTGAAAACATAAATAGTGGATAGAACTTCACGCATATTGCAAACATGTAATAATCCATGAATTTCAGATGAACACTGTAACACCCCGAAAAATTTCGAAGTACTTAAGCGCTAGTAAGAAAGTTGATGTGTGCTAATTATATTATTTTGTGTGCAGGCGAGAACTATTAATATAATGGATATCAATTGGATTTGATAATAAGTGTACAAGGCATATTATAAGTGATGTGGGGTCTAAGGAGAGCCCTAAGTCCAAGTCAAGTTGGAAATTACATGATAGGCTAAAAGTTCTAAATGAGTATGCACAAGACCAAAGTTTGGACGAGAATATCTCTCTCTCTCTCTCTCTCTCTCTCTCTCTATATATATATATATATATATATATATATATATATATATATATAAAGAGTTATGAGATGGATAACCTATAAAATTAAAGATCTTCGAGTCTAGTTTCTAAATCTTCAAACCATTTGTCATTTGGACACTCATAAAAGAGGTTATGACCAAATTACCAAAGGCAGGCATAATGTGATTCTACGACCACAGAATCATTTTGCGGGCCGCAGAAGTGGTCTATGGACCGCAGAATGGTCACAGAATTGACCGGTGCAACCCAGTTTTGGGCATAAGTTTGCGGTCCATTGTGCGACCCGCATACCCATTCTGTCGTCCATTCTGCGACCGCAAACCTGAGTTTGGAAGGTTAATTTTCCTATTTTCATAACCCGACCCCATTTTGATATATAGGCTTTGTGGCTTATTTTGGGGCAAATATATGATGATTTTAGAGAGACGTGAGAGTATTCTAGATAGAGAAAGTAGATGAAGTGTTTTGTTCACNGGCATATTATAAGTGATGTGGGGTCTAAGGAGAGCCCTAAGTCCAAGTCAAGTTGGAAATTACATGATAGGCTAAAAGTTCTAAATGAGTATGCACAAGACCAAAGTTTGGACGAGAATATCTCTCTCTCTCTCTCTCTCTCTCTCTCTCTATATATATATATATATATATATATATATATATATATATATATATAAAGAGTTATGAGATGGATAACCTATAAAATTAAAGATCTTCGAGTCTAGTTTCTAAATCTTCAAACCATTTGTCATTTGGACACTCATAAAAGAGGTTATGACCAAATTACCAAAGGCAGGCATAATGTGATTCTACGACCACAGAATCATTTTGCGGGCCGCAGAAGTGGTCTATGGACCGCAGAATGGTCACAGAATTGACCGGTGCAACCCAGTTTTGGGCATAAGTTTGCGGTCCATTGTGCGACCCGCATACCCATTCTGTCGTCCATTCTGCGACCGCAAACCTGAGTTTGGAAGGTTAATTTTCCTATTTTCATAACCCGACCCCATTTTGATATATAGGCTTTGTGGCTTATTTTGGGGCAAATATATGATGATTTTAGAGAGACGTGAGAGTATTCTAGATAGAGAAAGTAGATGAAGTGTTTTGTTCACCAAGATCTTCTTCAAGCCTTGAAATCCAACAAGGAAATCTCACAAGATCTTCACTCAAGAGGTAAGATTCAAACCTCTTGTAACGACCAGACTGGTCGTTTTGCTTTTGAGAACCCCGCCCCCTAAATAAGACTATCCATATATGAGTTTTCTGTTTTATGACTTGCGTGGATGGTTACTTCGAGATTTGGAAGGGTTCGGGTTGAAATGAGAATACTTGGTTCCATAAGTTGGCCTTAAAAGGCTAAGTTTGACTTCGGTCAACGCTTTTAGTAAACGACCTCAGAATCAGGATTTGAATGTTCCAATAGGTTTGTATGATGATTCCGGACTTGGGCATATGTTCGGACCGGGTTTTGGATGACTCGGGAGAATTGCGGCGCCTAATAGTGAAAGTTGGTTCTTTGAAGGTTTTTGAAGTTCTTTAAATTTGGTTTGAAGTAGGTTTTGGTGTTATCTAGGTCCAAATAGAATTCCAAGACCGGGGTTAGTTCCGTAATTTCATTTAAGGCTTGTACGCAAAATTTGGTGTCAATCCGAGTAGTGTAAGTACATTTCGACGCTTTGGGAGTAAATTAAAGAACTTGAAATTCATATTTTTGATTCAATTGGTTTGGGGGTGTGATTCTTAGTTTTGATATTGTCTTATACATTCCGAGAGTTTTAGCGAGTCCGTTTTATGATTTTAAACTTGTTGGTATGTTTGGGCGGGGCCTCGAGTTCCCCAGGTATCGATCAGACGAGGCTCAGACCAAGTTGAAACTTGGGAGCAACAGGTGAAGTTCCCAGCTGCTGGTGTAATCGCACCTGCGTTTGGCCAGCCACAGGTTCGAGCCAAGAGCCGCAGAAGCGATCAATCCAAGAGCTGCAGAAGTGAGCAAGCCAAGGCTGCCTAGGATCCGCAGGAGCGAGGGGTTTGGCGCACCTGCGAACGCACATGTGCAATGACTGTGACCGCAAAAATGGCTGTGTCCGCAGGCGTGAAAGAGTCATCCGCATAAGCGGTTGCGCAGGAGCGGCCCTGGCTCCACAAGTACGATGGGCGAGTGGACAGGCCGGTTCCACAGAAGCGGACTTTTGATCGCAAAAGCGGAAGTCCCTTCGCAGTTGCGGAAACCGCTGAAGGCAGAATCCTTCATTTAATGCGAGACTTACTCATTTTGGCTCATTTATTCCATTGTTGGGCAATTCTTGGAGCTTTTAGAGAGGGGAGTTTCATCTAACACCTTGAGGTAAGTAATTTCTACCAAATATGAGTCAAATACATAACTTATGGGTAGATTATAACATGTAAATTAATGGAAATCATAAGTTTAGGAGAAAAACCTAGGTTTTTGATAAAAATGAAATTTAATCATGAAATTCGTTATGGAATCTAGTAAAAATCATATATTTGAGTTCATGAAGTTATGGGTAACAACTTTCTTCAAAGATTTTCGGAATTCGGGCACGTGAGCCCGAGGGTGCATTTTAAGAATCTTACATTTAGGGTTGTGTAACCTCTATAATAGTTGGAATACGAACTTTTGAGCATGTATTGATTAGCTTATATACTATTTAATTAGTTTTGGGTTGATTTGGCACCGAATTGAGGGAGTGAGCACATTCTTGGACCGGGAAGTAGACCTTGAAATGAGGTAAGTCTCTTTTCTAACCTTGTAAGAGGGAATTATCCCCATAGGTGAATCGATTGACATGTGTTTCTATTTGTGGGGCGTTACGTACGCACGAGGTGACGAGAGTTCGTACGTAGCTGCTAATGATGCTATTGTCCGGGTAGTCTAGGACCCATATCATGCAATACTTGAGATGTTTGCACCCTTAAATGTAAATTTAATTGCTTAAGTTAGATTGGAAATTTATAAAGGAATATTTAAAAGGTTAAATTTCACTTACTTAAAGTTGTGAATGGAACACTTGACTGTTATTGAGAATTTGTGTTTCTTTAAAGTATTTTTCTTTATGGAGCAGGCCAAACGCCTCAGTAGCAGATAGATGCATCTATGGTTCGTGCTGTTCGACCCTCGGCAATGCACAATTTAAATATTTATGTTGGATCGGGCCGTACGACCTCAACATAATTTGTGCATGATACATCTTTGGAATCATTTATAATTGATATTGCTTCATTGGCGTGAGAGATAAATTGTTAAATGATGAAAATAAATTCGGGACTTAGTACTTGTGAAAGAATTATTCATTATTTCTTGTTATTGAGTTTTCAGTATTATTCACGAAATCCATGCTTATTTATAAATTTTGGCATATTATTGTTAGCCCATAGTAAGTGTCAAAGTCAACCCCTCGTCACTACTTTATCGAGGTTAGACTGGATACTTACTAGGTACATATTGTTTATGTACTCACGCTACACTTATGCACTTAATGTGTAAGGTCTGAGGCAGGTGCATCTGGATGTCAGTCCGGCGCGCGCACTTGATTATCACTTCGAGGCTTTACGGTGAGTTGCCTTCTGAGCCCGTTCTGCAGCAGCCGTAGTCCTTTGTTTTATTATATTTTTTTGTCTATTTCACTTTGGATAGTGGACTAGTATTCTTTTGTATATTTTACTAGATGCTCATATACTTGTGACACCAGGTCTTGGCACACACTAGTAGACTTGCAGTTTTGGTTTTATTCTATGACTATCGTTGCACACAGTTGATCTCATGTTATTTATTTTAGAGTTATTTCTAAAATTCTTTTTAAATTAGGGAAAGCTTAATTACTTGGAAAAGAATTTGTTAAAAGAGTAAATCACGTGACTAGTTCACAATTGGCTTGCCTAGCGGCGGTGTTTGTCTCAATCACGACCTATTATGAAATTGGGTCGTGACAACATGGTATTAGAGCACTAGGTTCATGTAGGTCTCACAGGTTATGGGCAGGATTAATAGAGTCTTGCGGATCGGTGCGGAGATGTCCGTACTTATCTTTGAGAGGCTATAGGGTGTTAGGAACCACTCTTTATTCATCTTCTATCGATCAGTTG
Organism: Nicotiana otophora; assembly: GCA_000715115.1. Classification (NCBI taxonomy): domain Eukaryota; kingdom Viridiplantae; phylum Streptophyta; class Magnoliopsida; order Solanales; family Solanaceae; genus Nicotiana; species Nicotiana otophora. The sequence continues at coordinate 107,865 of AWOL01S0003093.1, read as the reverse complement.
ATGGTGTACTATGTTTCCTTCTCTTATTCTCTCACACATGGTGAGAACGCGCACGACAGACGTTCCTGACCCGGGAGAGGCTGCTTCCCATGTTGCTAGAGGCTGAGGGAGGGTACTCGCCCGAGGTAGGGGATGAGGATGTCCCAGAGTTGCCCCAGTTGCACCACCAGCGGATCCAGTGGAGGACCCCATTATTGAGGAGCAGGGCGAGGTGCCCATATCAGATCCAATGCCGGTCGATTGCACGTCAGCACCGGACTTTCAGGAGGTCATGGGCCGTATTCTACAGTTTATGGATTTTATGGCCCAGACTGGTTTATTTCCAGCAGACCCAGCCACATCTTAGGCGGGATGAGGAGCATAGACCCCTACTGCTCAGGCTCCAGGGCATGTGACTGCTGTATATCAGACCCCGAGTGCACTACCCGTGGGCGGTGCCCAACCAGTTGCAGCAACGACACCTGAGCCAAGACCAGCTACGGCCGGCGAGCCAAAAAATCTATTGGATAGATGGAATAGGCTACACCCTCCTGCCTTCGGAGGTGAGCGACATGAGGATCCCCGGGACTTCATTGATCAGTGCAGGGATAGACTACACAACATGAGAATATTGGAGTCCCACGGGGTGGATTTCACTACTTTCCAGTTTGAGAGTAGGGCCCGTAAGTGGTGGCGGTCTTATCTTCTTGGAAGACTAGTAGGTTCTGCTCCCATGACTTAGGACCAGTTTACCTGCCTATTCTTGGACAGGTATATTCCACCCTCTTAGAGGGAAGAGTTGCAGTTTCAGTTTGAGCAGCTCCAGCAGGGTCACATGTTAGTGACCGATTATGAGGCGAGATTCTCTGAGTTGTCTCGTCATGCACTTATGATACTTTGTACTGATGCGGAGAAATTGCGGAGGTTTGTTACGGGGTTGCACTTAGGTATTCAGGCTACTATGGCCCGGGAGGTTGAGATGGGGAGTTCCCACCAGCTCGTAGTGGAGATTGCTTGGAGGATTGAGGGTTACCGTCAGAGGGGTAGAGAGAAGATGGAGAGGGACAGGAGGGTCCATTATTCCGGAGAGTTTAGAGGTGCCCCGGCTAGGGGCAGTAGTCAGTTCGTAAGGGGTCAGCCCAGCATGCCCACATATCCAGCACCGCCTCCTCCTCGGGGTACTCCCGTGCGACCTTATTTCAGTGCCATGCCGGAGAGTTCTTACCGCCCACCAGCTATTCAGGGTTCTTCCAGCACCTATTTTAGTGCCATGCCAGAGAGTTCTTACCGCCCACTAGCCATTCAAGGTTCTTCCAGTGGGTATTCAGGCCATCATGGTTAGACTTCAGGACAGTAGATCACTACACCGATAGATTGTTTCAAATGTGGGGATCCCAATCATGTGCGGAGGTTCTGCCCCAGGCTTCGGAGCAAGGCAGTACAACAGGGTCATCAGCCCATGATTTCAGTGCCAACCGCCCGGCCGCCAAAAGGCGGAGGATATGTGGGTAGGGTCCGTCCTAGAGGAGGAGGCCAGGTAGGAGGAGGTCAACCAGCTACTGTTCAGACAAGCGAAGGCCAGCCAGTCGGCGCTCCAGCTTGGTTCTATTCTTTTCCGGCCAGACTAGATATAGTGGCCTCAGATACAGTGATCACAGGTACTATTTCTGTCTGCGGTAGGGATGCTTTAGTATTGTTTGATCCAGGATCTACCTATTCATATGTGTCATCTCTGTTTGTCCATTTCCTGGATATTCCTCGTGAGTCCTTAGGTACTCTTGTGTATGTGTCCACTCATGTGGGCGATTCTCTTATTGTGTATCGGATCTATCGGTCCTGTGTGGTCACATTCTGTGGTTATGAGACTAGAGCAGATCTCCTGTTGCTCGACATGACCGACTTTGAAGTTATCCTGGGCATGGACTGACTATCCCTATATTATACCATCCTTGATTTCCATGCCAAGACTGTTACCTTGGCGATGCCAGAGTTTCTTAGATTGGAGTGGAAGGGTTCTTCTGTCAGTACATCTAGTCAGGTTATCTATTGTATGAATGCTCGACACATGGTCCAGAAGGGTTGTTTGGCTTATCTAACCTATGTTCTGGATACCACTACAGAGTCTCTGATAATTGATTCAGTACCAGTAGTCCGGGAGTTCTCCGATGTGTTTCCTTTTGATCTTCTAGGGATGCCACCAGATCGTGATATGGACTTCTGTATTGACTTGGCTCCAAGTACCCAACCTATATCTATCCTACCGTACCGTATGGCTATGAAAGAGTTGAAGGAATAACTTGAGGAGTTGCTAGCAAAGGGGTTCGTTAGACCAAGTGTATCTCATTGGGGTGCACTAGTCTTATTTGTGAAGAAGAAAGATGGGACTATGTGGATGTGCATTGATTACCTCCAGTTGAACAAGGTCACCATCAAGAACAAGTACCCATTGTCGCATATTGATGATTTGTTTGACCAGTTGCAGGGTGCTAGGGTGTTCTCTAAGATCGATTTGAGACCGAGGTACCATTAGTTAAATATTCGAGACTCAGATAATCCGAAGACTACTTTCCGTACTAGATATGGCCATTATGAGTTCCTAGTAATGTCCTTCGGCTTGACTAACTCCCCAGTGGTGTTTATGGATTTGATGAATAGGGTGTTCAAGCCTTACATTGTTTCGTTTGTCATTGTCTTCATTGATGACATTTTGATCTACTCACGTAGCATGGAGGAGCACGGGCAACATTTGAGAGTGGTGCTTCAGACCTTGCGGGAAGAGAAGTTATATGATAAGTTCTCCAAGTGTGAGTTTTGGTTATATTCTATGGTTTTCTTGGGGCATGTCATAGCAGGCGAAGGTATTAAGGTGGATCCCAAGAAGATTGAGGCAATTCAGAGTTGGCCTCATCCTACTACGACGACTGAGATCAGAAGCTTCTTTGGGTTAACAAGCTATTATCGCCGGTTTGTGGAGGGTTTCTCCTCTATTGCAGCACCTTTGACTAGATTGACCCAGAAGGGTGCTCCGTTCTGTTGGTACGATGATTGTGAAGCGAGCTTCCAGAAACTCAAGACAACTTTAACTACAGCCCCAATCCTAGTGTTGCCTTCCGGTTTGGGGATGTACACTGTATATTGCAATGCTTCACGCTTTGACTTGGGTTGTGTATTAATGTAGGAGGTGGTGAGTTATTTTATATGCTTCACGTCAGCTGAATCCCTATGAGAAGAATTACCCCGTGCACAATTTGGAGTTGGCCGCGATTGTTCATGCTCTTAAGATCTGGAGGCATTATCTTTATGGGGTGTCCTGTGAGGTTTACACTAATCATTGCAGCTTGAAATATTTGTTCAAGCAAAGAGATCTTAATTTGAGGCAGCGTAGGTGGCTTGAGTTACTAAAGAACTATGACATCACCATTCTTTATCACCCGGGCAAGGCGAATGTGGTCGCGGATGCCTTGAGCATGAAGGTAGAGAGTATGGGTAGCTTGGCATTCATTTCAGCGGAGGAGAGACCACTAGCCTTGGACATTCATTTTATGGCTAACAAACTTGTGGGATTGGATATTTCAGAGCCCAACCGAGTTTTTGCATATGTCGTTACTCGATATTCCCTATTGGAGCGGGTTATGGACCGACAAATTGATGATCCGCACTTGACGATTCTCAGAGAGACGGTATTGCAGGGTAGTGCCAAGGAGGTTTCTATCAGCGGTGATGGTGTTCTACGACTCCAGGGTCGTCTATGTGTCCCAAATGTTGATGGCTTGAGGGAGAGGATTCTAGAGGAGGCACACAATTCTATATATTCCATTAATCTAGGTGCTACGAAGATGTATCGTGACCCGAGACAACACTATTGGTGGCGGCAAATGAAGAAAGACATAGTCGAGTATGTAGCTAAATGCCTAAATTGTCAGTAGGTTAAGTATGAGCACCAGAGGCCAGGAGGCCTAGTCCAGCAGATGACTATACCTGAGTGGAAGTGGGAGCTCATTAACATGGACTTCATAGCTGGGTTGCCGCAGACCTTGCCTAAGTTTGATGCAGTTTGGGTCATTGTAGGCCGACTGACCAAGTCGACACATTTCATTCCTGTGATGACTACATATACTTCTGAGAGATTGGCCCAGATTTATATCCAAGAGATAGTTCGGCTGCATGGTGTGCCTATTTCCATCATATCAGACAGAGGTCCTCAGTTCACCTCACATTTATGGAGAGCAGTACAGAGTGAGTTGGGGACCCGTGTAGATCTCATCATATCATTTCATCCACAGACCGACGGGCAGTCGGAGCAGACAGTTCAAATCTTGGAGGACATGCTTAGAGCATATGTGATTGACTTTGGAGGGCAGTGGGATCGATTTTTTCCTTTGGCCGAGTTTGCTTACAACAACAGTTATTATTCCAGCATCGAGATGGCTCCATTTGAGGCTTTATATGGTTGGCGATGTCGTTCCCACATCGGGTGGTTTGAGCTCGACGAGCCTAAGTTATACGGTACTGATTTGGTGAATGATGCCTTGGAAAATGTAAAGTTAATTCAGGAATGACTTCGCACAGCACAGTCCAGACCGAAGAGTTACGCGGACCAGAAGGCGCGTGACTTATCATTTATGGTAGGAGAGAAGGTTCTCTTGAAAGTCTAGCCGATGAAGGGGATCATGAGATTTGGGAAGAAGGGCAAGTTGAGCAAAAGGTTTATAGGCCCATTTGAGGTGTTGAGACGAGTTGGAGAGGTTGCTTATGAGCTTGCTTTGCTACCTAGTCTATTGGGAGTTCATCCGGTATTCCACGTGTCTATGCTCCGGAGGTAGCATGCCGACTTGTCACATGTGTTAGACTTCAACACGATCCAATTAGATAAGAGTCTGGGTTATGAAGAGGAGCCAGTTGCCATTGTTGATAGGCAGGATCGCCAGTTGAGGTCCAAGAGGATTTTCGCGATAAAGGTTCATTGAAGTGGCCAACTAGTCGAGGAGGCGACCTGGGAGTCCGAGGAGGACATGCGGAGCAGATACCCACACTTATTCAGCACTCCAGGTATGACTCTAGACCGTTCGAGGATGAACGTTTGTTTAAAAGGTGGAAAATGTAATGACCCGACCGATAGTTTTGCTTTTTAAAACCCCATTCCCTTAAATAAGACTCCCCGTATATGCTTTTACTATTTTATGAGTTACGGGGATGGTTCATTCGAGATTTGGAAGGGTTCGGGTTGAAATCAGAACACTTGGTTCTTTAAGTTTGCCTTAAAAGGCTAAGTTTGACTTCGGTCAACGTTTTGAGTAAACGACCTCGGAATCGGGATTTGGATGACACAGGAGCATTTCGGCGCCTAATAGTGAAAGTTGGTTCTTTGAAGGTTTTTGAAGTTCTTTAAATTTGGTTTGAAGTAGGTTTCAGTGTTATGGAGGTCCAAATGAAATTCCAAGACCGGGGTTTCCGTAATGTCATTTAAGGATTGCACGCAAAATTTGGTGTCAATCCGAGTAGCGTAAGTACATTTCGACGCTTTGGGAGTAAATTAAAGAACTTGAAGTTCATATTTTTGATTCAATTGGTTTGGGGTGTGATTCTTAGTTTTGATATTTTCTTGTACATTCTGGAAGTTTGAACGAGTCCGTTTTATGATTTCAAACTTGTCGGTATGTTCGGGCGGGGCGTCGAGGGTCCCAGGTATCGATCAGACAAGGCTTGGACCAAGTTGAAACTTGGGAGCAACAACTGAAGTTCCCAGCTACTAGTGTAATCGCACCTGCGCTTGGCCAACCGCATGGACGAGCTTGAAGGTGCGAGCCAAGAGCCGCAGAAGCGAGCAAGTCAAGGCTCCCTAGGATGCGCAGGGGGGAGAAGTTTGGCGCACCTGCGAACGCGCAGGTGCGATGACTGTGACCGCAGAATCGGCTGTGTCCGCAGGCACGAAAGAGTCGGCCGCATAAGCGGTTGCGCAGGAGCAGCCCTGGCTCTGCTGGTGCAATGGGAGAGTGGCCTGCCCGGTTTTGCAGAAGCGGACTTTTGACTGCAGAAGCGGTCCCGCAGAAGCGTAAGTCTTTCCGCAGGTGCGAAAACCGCTGAAGGCAAAACCCTTATTTAATGCGATACTTAGTCATTTTGGCTCATTTATTCCATTGTTGGGCGATTATTGGAGCTTTTAAAGAGGGGATTTTCATCTAACACCTTGAGGTAAGTAATCCCTACCAAATATGAGTCAAATACATAACTTCTAGGTAGATTATAACATGTAAATTAGTTGAAATCATGGGTTTAGTAGAAAAATCTAGGTTTTTGATAAAAATGAGATTTAATCATGAAAGTTGTTATGGAATCTAGTAAAACTCATATATTTGAGTTCATGAAGTTATGGGTAACAACTTTCTTCGAATATTTTCGGAATCCGGGCACGTGGGCCCGGGGATGAATTTTAGGAATCCTCTAATTGGGGTTGGGTAACCACTCTAATAGTTAGAATATGAACTTTTGAACATGTATTAATTACTTTATATAACATTTGACTAGTTT
>AWOL01S0003093.1:57664-90755 GCA_000715115.1 Nicotiana otophora | reverse complement strand
TACCCAACCTATATCTATCCCACCGTATCGCATGGCTCCGAAAGAATTGAAAGAACGATTTGAGGAGTCACTACCCAAAGGGTTCGTCAGACCGAGTGTATCGCCTTGGGGTGCACCAGTGTTATTTGTGAAGAAGAGGGATGGAACAATGCGAATGTGTATTGATTATCGCCAATTGAACAAAGTCACTATTAAGAACAAGTGCCCGTTGTCGCGTATTGATGATCTATTTGACTAGTTTCAGGGTGCTAGGGTGTTCTCTAAGATCGACTTGAGGTCGGGGTACCATCAGTTGAAGATTCAGGATTCGGATGTTTCAAAGACTGCTTTCAGGATTAGATATGGTCATTATGAGTTTCTAGTGATATCTTTCGGTTTAACTAACGCCCCTGCAGCGTTTATGGATTTGATGAACATGGTATTCAGACCATATATTGATTCGTTTGTCATTATCTTCATTGATGATATTTTGATTTACTCGCGCAACAAGGAAGAGCACAAGCAGCATATGAGAGTGGTGCTTCAGATGTTGCGGGAACAAAACCTATATGCTAGGTTCTCCAAATGTGAATTCTCGCTAGAGTTTGTAGCATTTTTAGGGCATATTGTATCGGGCAAGGGTATTAAAGTTGATCCCAAAAAGATTGAGGTAGTTCAGAATTGACATCGTCCCACTTCGGCGACTGAGATCATGAGTTTCCTAGGTTTAGCGGGTTATTATCGTCGGTTCGTGGAGGGATTCTCATATATTGCAGCACCTTTGACCAAATTAACCCAGAAGGGTGCTCCGTTCTGATGATCCGATGATTGTGAGGCTAGCTTTCAGAAGCTCAAGACAACATTGACTACAGCACCAGTGTTAGTGTTGCCTTCCGGTTCGGGGATGTATACAGTGTATTGTGACGCTTCACGCATTGTCTTGGGTTGTATATTAGTACAGGAAGGGCGAGTTATTGCATACCCTTCACATCAGCTGAATCCCCATGAGAAGAATTATCCGGTACATGATTTGGAGTTAGCTGCGATTGTTCAGGCTCTTAAGATTTGGAGGAATTATCTTTATGGGGTGTCTTGTGAGGTTTACACTGACCATCACGGTTTGTAGCATTTGTTCAAGTAGAGGGACCTAAATTTGAGGCTGCGCAGATGGCTGTAGTTACTGAAAGATTATGATATTACTATCCTATATCATCCGGGCAAAGCAAATGTGGTTGCAGATGCCTTGAGTAGAAAGGCGGAGAGTATGTGTAGTTTGGATTTCATTTCAGCAGATGAGAGGCCATTAGCTTTGGATATTCAGTCCTTGGCCAACAAACTTGTGCGGGTGGATATTTTAGAGCCCAGCCGATTTCTTGTATGTGTTGTAGCTCAGTCTTCACTATTTGAACAGATCAAGGCTCGCCAGTATAATGATACATACTTAATGGTTCTTCGAGAAATGGTACTACGGGGTGGTGCAAAGGAAGTTACTATTGGTGCGGATGGTGTTCTGCGACTCCATGATCGTCTATGTGTTCCTAATGTGGATGGACTGAGAAAAACGATCCTACAGGAAGCACACAGTTCGCGGTATTCTCTTCATCTAGGTGCTATGAAGATGTATCGTGACCTGAGGCAGCATTATTGGTGGCGACGAATGAAAAAGGACATCGTTGAGCATGTAGCTAGGTATCTAAATTGCCAGCAAGTTAAATATGAGCACCAGAAGCCAGGTGGCCTACTTCAGTAGATGACTATACCAGAGTGGAAATGGGAACGCATTACTATGGACTTTGTAGTCGAGTTACCGCAGACCTTGCGATAATTTGATGCAGTTTGGGTGATTGTTGACAGGTTGACCAAGTCGGCACACTTTATTCCTGTAGTGACTACGTATACTTCAGAGAGTTTAGCCCAGATATATATATTCAGGAGATAGTTCGTTTTCACAGTGTGCCAATTTCTATCATATCAGATAGAGGCCCTCAGTTTACTTTACATTTCTGGAGAGCACTACAAAGTGAATTGGGGGACCCGTGTAGAGCTCAACACAAGCTTTCATTCACAGACCGACGGACAGTCAGAGCGGATAATTCAAATTTTAGAGGATATGCTCAGGGCATGTGTGATTGACTTTAGAGGTCAGTGAGATCGTTTCTTGCCTTTGGCCGAGTTTGCTTATAATAACAGTTACCAATCCAGCATCGAGATGGCTCCATTTGAGGCTTTATATGGTTGACGATGTCGTTCGCCCATCGGATGGTTTGAGCCCGGTGCGACTAAGTTATATGGTACTGATTTGGTGAAGGATGCCTTGGAAAAGGTAAAGTTGATTCAGGAGCGACTTCGTACAACGCAGTCCAGACAGAAGAGTTATGAAGATCAGAAAGTGCATGATTTATCATTTATGATGGGTGAAAAAGTTCTCTTGAAGGTTTCGCCGATGAAGGGAATCATGAGATTCAGGAAGAAGGGCAAGATGAACCCAAGGTTTATAGGCCCATTTGAGGTATTGAGACGAGTTGGGGAGGTTGCTTATGAGCTTGCCTTGTCTCCCAGTCTATTAGGATTTCATCCGATTTTCCATGTATCTATGCTCTGGAAGTATCATGCCGACCTATCACATGTGTTAGACTTCAGCACGGTTCAACTAGATAATAGTTTGGGCTATGAAGAAGAACTAGTTGCCATTGTTGATAAAGAGGTTCGCCAGTTGAGGTTCAAGAGGATTTCTACAGTAAAAGTCTAGTGGAGGGGCCAACTAGTCAAGGAAGCGACTTGGGAAGCTGAGGAAAACATGTGGAGAAGATATCCACACTTATTCAGCACTCCAGGTACAATTCTAAACCCGTTCGAGGACGGACGTTTGTTTAAGAGGTAGAGAATGTAATGACCCAACCGGTCATTTTGACTTTTAAAATCCCGTTCCCCTAAATACAACTCTTTGTATGTGCTTTTATTAATTTATGACTTGCGGGGATGGTTGGTTCGGGATTTGGAAGTGTTCGGGTTGAAATCAGAACAATTGGTTTAGTTTGGCTTTAAAAGGACAAGTTTGACTTCGCTTAATATTTTGAGAAAATAACCCTGGAATCGGGATTTGACGGTTCCAATAGGTTCGTATGATGATTTCGGACTTGGGCGTATGTTCGAATCGGGTTTTGGATAACCCGAGAGTGTTTTAGCACTTAATAGTGAAAATTAACTATTTGAAGGTTTAAAGTTCTTTAAATTTGGTTTGGAATAGGTTTTAGAGTTATCAAGGTCCGTTTGAAATTCCGAGTTTGAAAATAGTTCTGTATGGTGATTTAAGACTTGCACGCAAAATTTGGTGTCATTCTGAGTAGTATAAGTATATTTCGGCGCGTTCGGAGTAAGTTTGAAGAATTTGAAATTTCTTAGTTGAATCAATTTGGTTTGGGGTATGATTCTTAGATTTGATGTTGTTTTACACATTCCGAGGGTTCGAGTGAGTCCGTTTTATGATTTCAAACCTGTTGGTATGTTCGGGCGGACCCCAGGGGGCCTCGAGTGTTAACCGGATGAGACTCGGACCAATTTTGGAATCTTGAAGAAGAGCTGAAGCCTTCTGCTTCTGGTACATTCGCACCTGCGCTTGGAAGGCCGCTGTGATGATCCAAAATCTATAAAGGTTGTGATGGCACCGGACGCCACTATTAGGCAGGCCAACAATAAATACTTAATTGGGTTCTCATCTTGTTACTTTTGAAATCATGTTTTTCCTTCAATTTAAATCGTGAAAGATGAAGTTTACAAAAATAAATAATAATAACTTTAAATTTTTTGATACAGCATAACCCATAATCCTCCCAAAACCCGGTGTCACAAGTGCATGAGCATTAACTAGGAATGTAAAATTAAATACAATAGCTATCCGGAATACAAATTGGACAGGAAAAATATAAATACTCCGAGGGAGACTCTGTTGGCTGCGGATCGCCGTATAGAATGCAGCTTACCTAAGTCCCGCCATAATCGCGCCTCTGCGCCCACAAGGCCGCTAAACATATGTGTACCTACACAAAACTGTGCAGCAAGTGTAGCATGAGTACGTAAATCAATGCGTACCCAGTAAGTATCCCGCCTAACCTCGAATAAGTAGTAACGAGGGGCCGACTCAGACACTTACTATGGGCTATAATTAGTATCAGGTACAATAAAGAAATGAATAGATATGAAACCGAGTAAATATATGAAATAAACATGTGTAAAATACGTGGCATAATTCCCCTCTTTACAATTTTACTCGAGCTCTCAACTAGCAAGTTCCCTCTGTAACTGGAGCATATATAGAGGTGGTGGATTTCATCAAAGAGGTGGTCATAATTTAAATCAGGGAAAAACCCCAGATACACCGGCTTCTTTCCAATATTTTGCACGATTCCATGAGGATAATATATATAGGAAATTACGAGGCGTACGTCCCGATCTAACATAAAAGTAAATTGTGCACTACCGAGGGTCGAACGGCGCGAACCATAGATACATCTATTAAGCTGCCGAGGCGAACGACCCGCTCCCATGAGAGTGTGGTACATAAATCCTGCCGAGGCGAACGGCCCGATCCCATAAGAGTGGTAGAAGGAAGGGTCAAATATAAATTTAAGGAGATCTCCCCGCTCGTGGATCATACTTGCGATGCGGTCAAATATAATTTAACATTAAAAAATCCTATCTCTTTCTTGATTCTTTTCAAAATGAGGGAAATTCAGCTTGTAGCTTTTTATGGAAATTACTCCGCTCGCGAAACATATATGCGACGCGGTTACACATAGATTTCTTAAGCTATTATGGTATTCTTCAATCCTTTTCGAAATTACGAAGTTCAACTCCTTTCAAAATATTTAATAAGCAAACTCAATCTCGCTCCCTCTCGAGCCAAACAATTAAACATAAATCAATAACAATATTAACAAGGCATGATGTGAGCCTGAAACTACCCGGACATATGCATAGCTAGTAGCTACGCACGGACTCTCGACACCTCGTGCGTACGTAAGACCCCACAAATAGAAGCACACAATAGTTTAGTTCACCTATGGGGTTAATTCCCTCTTACAAGGTTAGAAAGGAGACTTACCTCGCCTCAAAATCCCATAACCGGCTCCAAAGCCTTTCTAACACCTCAAACCGACGCCCGTCGCTCCAAAACTAGTCAAATAAGTTGCAACCCAATCAAAATATGCCCTAATACTCATAATTAATCAATTTATAACAATTTCTAACTCCGCTCGAAAAATCGATAAAGCAACCATCGGGCCCACGTGCCCGGATTCCGAATATTTTCGAAGATAAACTTTACCCATAACCTCACGAACTCAAATATATAGTTCATTTCCAATTTCATGCCCAAATCCGTTGTCAAAATTCACAAATACCAAATTCTAGGTTTTCCTCTTAAAATCCCAAATTTCTACAAATTTTCATGTCTAAATCCATACAAAATCCAAGTATTTAACTTGCAATAGGTGGGAATCACTTACCTTGACATAAATGACAAAAATCTCCCTCCCAAGAGCTCCAACAATCGCCCAACCAAATGAAAAATGGAGGAAAAATGGCCAAACCCCGTCTTTAAAACAATCTGCCTAGGCCAGGCCCTTCTTCGTGTTCGCGACCTCTGTCTCGTGTTCACGAAGGCCAAAAACCCAGTTGCCTCAAATTCATCTTCGCGTTCGCGGTACCACACCTGCATTCGCAAAGGCTAAGCACTTCCAGACACAACTCTCTTCCTTCTTCGCGCTCGCGACCACTGCGTCGCATTCGCGAAAGCTTGACCAGTTCTTGCCTCGCGTTCGCATTACACACTTCGCGTTCGCGAAGGCCAGCGACCTCAAACCCATCTTCTACTTTCTTCTTCGTGTTCGCGTCGCCTTGGCCGTGTTCACGAAGGCTTGCCCAACTCCTGCCTCGCGTTCGCGAAGGCCAAATCTAGCACCCCCAAAATTTATTTTTCGCGAACGCGGGACTTCCTTCGCGTTCGCGATGAAGGAAACCAAATACCAGCAATAACAGTCCAAAACAACCCGAATCCGAAACCACCCCGAAACACACCCGTGGCCCCCGAGACCCCCATCCAATCATACCAACCAGTCCCATAATATAACACAAACTTGCTCGAGACCTCAAATCGCATCAAACAACATCAAAATCATGAATCGCACCCCAATTCAAACTTAATGAACTTTAAAACTTCAACTTCTACAATCGATGCCGAAATCTATCAAATCACGTCCGATTGTCCTCAAATTTTACACAAAAGTCACATTTGACATTACAGACCTACTCCAACTTTCAGAATCGAAATCCGGCCCCGATATCGAAAAGTCCACTTCCGGTCAAACTTCTCAAAAACCTTCAAATTTCTTACTCTCGCCAAATGGCCCCAAAATGACCTCCGGACCTCCAAATCCACTTCCAGGTGCGCTCCCAACACCAAAATCACCACATGGAGCTATTTCCAGGCTCAAAATCCCAAACAGACATTGATAATATTGAAATGCACTTCAACTCAAATTTAAGAAATCATTCTAAAAATGCCAACTTCCATGATAGGTGCCAAAACGTTCCTGGGTCATCCAAAATTCGACCTGGACATACGCCCAAGTCCAAAATCATCATACGAACCTGCTGGAACCTTTAAATTCCGATTCCGAGATCGTTTACTCAAAAATCATGCTTTAGCTAATTCCTCCAACTTAAAGCTTTCGAAATGAGAATCTTCTTTCCAATTCAACTGTGAACTTCCGAAATTTCAATTCCGACCACGCGTACAAGTCATAATACCTGAAGTGAAGCTACTCATGACCTCAAATTGCTAAACGATGTGCTAGGGCTCAAAACGACCGATCGGGTCATTACAGCCGCATGCGCGACCCTCGTAGATGCGAGTTTTGTGCGCAGAAGCGAAAAAAGGAAGGGGAAGCTATCGCCGTAGATGCAGAATTTTGGCGCACCTGCGAACACGCATGTGCGAGGAAATGTGCGCAGATGCGAGAGGGGGGCAGTCGAGTGAAACTTGTACCTGCGAGGTTTTTCCGCATGTGGGATACACCTCCGCAGGTGCGAAACCACTGCTTGGTAGAATGGTTAAAAATCGGGGCTCACACATTTTTGAGCCCATTTTCCTCCATTTTCGGAGGATTTAAGAGCTTTTGATAGGGGATTTCAACTAGCAATTGGAAGGTAAGTTAATTCTACACACATTGAGTTAAATACATAGATTATAACCGATAAATCTTAGAAATCAAGGGTTTAGATGAAAAACCTAGATTTTTATAAAAATGAGATTTTAACCACGAAAATGGTTATGGAATTGGATAGAAATTATATATTTCAGTTCTTGAGATTATGGGTAACGTTTTCATCCGAAAAGTTTTGGAATTCGGGCATGTGGCGCTGGGTGAATTTTAGGAATTTTACTATTTTGGATAGTGTAATTTGCTTAATAGATGAATTTCGAATTATTGAATATGTATTAATTATTTTATATAACTTTTGGATATTTTCGGATTTTTCGGCATCAAATTGAGGTTTGTTTTACGCGACATTTTGATCGAAAAGTGGACTTTGAGACAAGGTAAGTCTCTTGTCTAATCTTGTGAGGGGAAATTTACCCCATAGGTGATTAAATTGATAATTGTTGTTAATTGTGGGGGCTACGTACGCATGAGGTGACGAGAGTCCGTACGTAGCTACTATCTATGCTAAAGTCCGGGTTGTTTAGGACTCAAAACATGAATTATGTGTGTAAATTGTATCCTTTATTTAATTAAATTAATTGAAATATATTGTGAATTGTTAGGGAAAGATAGTAAAATATGGAAATCGTATATACTTAATTTTCTATTTAAATTAATTTATTTGTTAAAAGAATTTGTTCATTCTCTCGAATTAATCTATAATAATTATACTCTTCTTCCGGAGGTACATAAGAAAATGTCCTCCTTTCTTGTGGAGCGGGCCGAACATCTCGGCAGTATAGATGCATCTATGGATCGCACCGCACTTCCCTCAGCAGTGTACACGATACTCTGGATCGGGTCGTACGACCTCGGCAGAAATCGTGCCTAATAATAATAATTATACGATACCTTTTATTTTACTTGCAGTTTGTGAATTTAATTAATAGATTGAAAATTATTGCATTTGAAGGAATTTAATTATTTCTGCTGGTTAAATAAAATTATTGTTAACTCTGTGAATCATGTTGATTTAGATATTCTAGTTTTACTTCCATTATTATTATTGACCCTTAGGGAGTGTCAAAGTCGGCCATCTCATCTCTATCTCTTCGAGATGAGGCTTGATACTTACTGGGTACACGTTGTTTACGTACTCATGCTACACTTGCTGCACTTTTTGTGCAGGACTTGAGACAGGTGCTATAGTTGGACCTATCGGCGCGCACCCACGATATCCAGAGGCTTAGTGGTGAGCTGCCCTTCTGAGCCATTCTGCAGCAACCAGTGCCTCTTCCTGAACTTTTATTCTATCTATTCTATTTCAGACAATATTTGAATATTTGTATAATCTACTACATGCTCATACACTTGTGACACCAGGTCATGACACACACACTAGTAGAATGTTTGGACTTGATTATTTTTAATTTGCTAGAATCTTTTCATATTGTTTTAAATTCCTGCAATTAAGAAGAGTTTAATTACTCGGTTAATTTTATAAGAATTGAATATGAGTTTAAATTACTAGTTGGCTTGTCTAGCTGTAGCGTTGGTCGCCATCATGACCTATAGGCGAAATTAGGTCGTGACACAAAGTGTCCCGAAAAAGAGAAAAAATATTCAAAAAGAATACTAAAGCAAGCTAGTAAAATACATCGAAGAATGACTCAGAATTATATTTGAAATAGTATATTTAGTTTCGATATATCATTATTCAATTGGTATTAGTATTTAAATAATTCTAATATTGATTAACTCCATTTGTCGTTATTTTTGAAAATAATTAATTTTATAACAATTATAAAATTTATTTTTAAAAGATAAAATGATTGATACACATTTAGATTAGAGAACACGTATTTCTTCTTAATTTAAAGGGCATATATTTGGAAAAAATCTTACGAAAATTGTAGTAATTCCTGTAACATGATATTGAGTCTAAAATGATTGATATATCTATTTTTTGGTAATTAAATTCTAATATTTATTATATATTTTTTTTTATTATTCTTCAAAAGGCCATAAATAAAAATAATTATATTAGTTTTAGAGATTTGTAATAAAGAGGGTCGTCATATTGTTTTTAGAAGAAACTGGTTCACACGTAAAATATTTGAGCACATATATTTTATATTAATTTGAAGTGCATATCCTTTTGGGTAAGCTTACAAAAATTGTAGTCATTGTTGTTACATAATATTAAATCTAACATGATCGAAATCGTTATATATTTTTATTATAATTCTTCAAACAATCATAAAATTAACACTAATTAAAAAGATTGTATCTTTCTTTTAGAGCTATTGGAATGAACGGCTAGGTCATATAGTTTCTAGGAAAAAAAATGAATAATTAAGTAACAATGTAAGGTATAAAGCAGACTAATATTGAATGTGTATTTTACAACCAATAACTTATTACATATACAAAAAACTATAGAGGGCCATTTATTGGAATAAATGAAAAATAAAAATAATAATAAATGTCAACTTATTTTAAATACTTATTATTACATTCTTATTTCTTCTATTTTGAATTTTAACCAAGTTAATTTTTAATACTATATTATAATTGATTCGACTTTATTTTCTAATTTCTTTCATCACATGTGGTCATTTTTATAGAAATATATCTATTTAAGCCAAGATTTTTGTCAACCTGAAGATAGTTTTACTTGTATGATGAATTTGAAAAATAATGAAATTAATTTGTTTTTGCTAATTAGCTATTCCAAATAGTTAATTATTTATTTTCAGCAATAAAAGATATAAATTATATTTTATTGATTTAAATTCTAAATATTAGCTCATACCAAATTTTAAATATTTGATTATAATTATATTTTATCGAATAAAAATTCTTTTGTCAATTTGTAAGAAAATCAAATGAGTGGGAAATAGTTTTGTATATTTTAAAGTATTTTAGTAGATAAAAGAGTTCCACCTAAATCAAAACATAAAAAAAAGTTACTTCGGCATCTTCCAAGAACGTCGCACGTCCTCTTTCGTTTTTGATTGAATTCTCGATATCGGTCCAAAGGGATAAACTTCTAAATACTAAGTGGTTACGTCCTATTTGGTTAGTATTTTTAATTCTTTCCTTTTGAAGTTCTAAATATTAATTTTTTCTACGTAATCCAAATAAGGAAGAATGTAATATATAAAATTTAGTTGATATTTTAGTCCTAAATATTAGGAAAGTAATTAAACGAGTATTCCTACATATTAGGAAAATAATTAAATGAGTATTCCTACATACTAGGAAAATAATTAAATTACTATTGTTTCCAATGTAAACTCTATTTTTAAAAGGTAAAAAAGGCAAACGACATTTCGCTAAGGATCTTTGTGCTTTTAATATAATATAGATATAGATAGATAGATTTTAAAGGGTGCAAAAATCAAACATTAAGGAGAAAAATTAGCATCGCAAACATAGCAAATTTTAGGAGCAGAGTATGATATGAAATTATTAAAGAACAATTCTTTAATAAGCATAATGTCACGACCCAAAATCCCACCCCAGGTATCACGATGGCACTTAGTCTCTAAGACTAGGTAAGCCGATTTTAATTTCATTTCAAGCCTAAAACAAAATACATAATCGAAACCTACAACGGAAATAATTATAACAACCTCCCAAGACTGGTAATACTGAGTCACAAACTCTAACTGAATACATGCAATGATCTCAAGAATCGAATATACAATACTGTTTGAATAATAGTTGACAGTAAAATAAAATAGAAAGAGTCCAAGGGACTGCGACGACCAAGAAGCTCTACCTTGAATCCTTGCGATCAACACACTAACTCTGCCGAAGTCCAATATCTCCAATACATGGCTTTGCACAAAAATGTGTACCAGTAAGTATCAATAGTATGAGTACACCACAGTCGGTACCCAGTATGAGTACACCACAGTCGGTACCCAGTATGAGTACATCACAGTTGGTACCCAGTAAGTATCAAGACTAACATCGGTGGAGTAGTGACGAGGTATATTCAAGACACTCACTAGTCAAATAACCTGTGCAATATAGTATAAAAAATAATAATAAATAAATAGCAGTGATAGCAACAACAATCAACTAGTGATCTAAACAACAAGGCATCAAGAACATCATAATTATTACTCAAACGAATAAGAAATACAAATATAACCAATTAAACAAGTCCTTCAAATATACATCTTTCACATATAATTCTTTTGAATAAATACTTTCCGAATATATTTCTTTCGAACAAATATCTTTTGAATATAAAACTCTTTCAAATAAAAATCTTGCAAATATACTCCTTTCAAATAAATATCTTTTGAATAGAAAACTCTTTCAAATAAATATCTTTCGAATATACTTCTTTTAAATAAATATCTTTTGAATATAATTTCTTCGAATAAAAGTCACTCTGTGACACCTCGTTTCATAATCATAAAATATGGATCTCAACCCACTTTCATATTTTCGTAACACGGGTCTCAGCCCACTTTCATATTTTTATTGCACCTCGTGCCCATATTTCTGTCAACACCGTACGGACAACTCACATGCCAATAATAAAAATTATTATATTTTCCTGGCACCTCGTGCCAATATTTCATATCACATATGCACTGACAGTTCACATGCCAATAACATAATCATTATATTTTCCTGGCACCTCGTGCCCAAATTTCATATCACATCTGCACGGATAGTTCACGTGCCAATAACATAATCCGTCCGGCAATAGCCACAAGCTCATAATTTCAACATGAATCAGACTATTATCAAGTTACCAACAACAAGACAAGTTGCACAAGAGATGAAAATAAATACCAGGAAAAATCACAACATCATATAAAAATCACCAACAAAATAATCCCACATCATCATGTATCATCCCTGACAATAGTCACACTTATCTCTCTTATAGCCACCCGTATCACTCTATAATAATAGCCACCCTTATCCCTCCCCCCTTACAATATCAATAGCCACCCTTATCGCTCCTATTAATAGCCACCCTTATCACTCCGCCCAGACAATATCCCAACACACATAACCACAGTGAAATGCCACCCTTATAACCACATAATGTCAACAGTGAAATGCCGCCCTTATGTCCTCACAATAATAACTCAAATCACATAATAATATACACGGAATATTATTACGACAACACAATACAACAATTCATATCACAGTTCGCCCATAGGCCACAACCAATTCTAAAGACACAACAAATTCACTTAAATTCACAGCAAGTAGCCCAAGGCTACACATAATGTATACAAAACCTCAAAAACAACAACAACAGAGATGGAAAAATAACTTAGTATAGGGAAACACCTTCATTAATCAAAATTCTTGATTATTATATTAATATTTCAATTTAAACTTATTTAATTAATTATTTATAGGTGAAAAATCCATATGGTGATTATTTCCGAAAAATATCAAATCAACAAACATACAAAATTCACATAAAAATCCAAGTGGCAATCATGCCAAATTATCGTATAAAAACAAGCTCGACAAACATGGAATGATGCATGACACATAAAGGATTTACTAACTGCCAACAATTTCCAATTTAATACATAAGGGCGTCTACGAATTTTAACCGACATAATTTGTACATATAAACCAAGTATGTACCCGTCACCTCGCGTACATAGTTTTCAATTATACAATTTTCACATAAGACTCAATGCCTAAGGGGTAATTCCCCCACTCAAGGTTAAGCAACATACTTACCTTTTTTAAGTTAGACCGATATTCCAAAATAGTTTTCTTGCTTGAATTGACCTCCGGATAGCTCAAATCTATCCAAATTAATTGTATAACTTCATTAAAGTTCATCGAAAATAATTCCGGATAATAAAACATCGACTTAAAATTTCACATTAAAAAGTCAACCAAAAGTCAATATGGGGTTCGCCTCTCGGAACCCCGACATAATTTTTACGAAACCCGCACCCATTCCGATATGAATTCAACCATGCCAATTTTATCGAATTCCAATAACAAATCATCCTCCAAATCTTGAATTTCCGTTTTTTGAAAAGTTTTACAAAAATCTTGATTTCTTCCATTAAAATCCAAAATAAATGATGAATATAACCAAAGATTCATGAAATATAATCACTTTAGGATATAGAACATTTACCCCAACCAAACTTGTGAAAATTCCCTCCAGAATCGCCCAAAACCGAGCTCCAAAAAACCCAATCGAAAAATAAAGAAATGACCATTTTTGGTCGTTAAACATTCTGCCCAGTTTCACATTTGCGAGCAAAAATGCCGCATCTGCGGCCTCGCTTTTGCGAGACAAACGTTGCATTTGCGACCTTAAATTGCCTGCCTAGATTGCGCACCTGCTTGTAATATTTCGCATCTGCGCTTTTGCAGAAGCGGCAACAACACAGCAGAAGCGACGCAACAGGACTACCCTTACATCGCAGAAGTGACCAAAAATCTCACAAGAGCGAACACGCACCTGCGGACCAAAATTCGCAGGTGCGATTGCACCAACTGCTGCCCAGAAATTCCAGCAGCTTCAACGAGTCCAAAAATCAACCTGTTAACCATCCGGGATCCACCCGAGGACCTCGGGACCTTAACCAAATATACCAACATGTCCCAAAATACAATACGAACTTAGTCGAGGCTTCCAACCTCATCAAACAACGCCGAAAGTACGAATCGCGCCTCGAATTGAATTATGAGTTTTCAAATCTTCCAACTTCTATATTTTGCGCCGAAATATATCAAATCAATCCAGAATGACTTCAAAATTTGCACACAAGTCATAAATGACATAGGAGAGTTGTTCTAATTTTCGGAATCGAAATACGACCTTGTTATCAATCAATCAACTTACGGTCGAATTTATGAATATTTCAAGAACTTCATTTTCCAACGTTTCGCCGAAATGTGCCGAATTGTCATACGGACTCCCAAATCCAAATTCGGACGTACGCCTAAGTCCGAAATTACCATACGAAGCTATTGACATCATCAAAATCACATTCCATAGTCGTTTTCTCAAAAGTCAAATCTCCGATCAACTCTTTTCATTTAAGCTTCAAAAATGAGAATTGCTCTTTCAATTTGATTCCGAACCTTCCAAAAACCAAACTCGACCACACACATAAGTCATAATACACATTACGAAGTTGTTCGGGGACTTTAAGTCACTGAACCGGGTGTAAATTCTTAAAACAACTAGTCGGGTCATTACATTCCTCCCCTCTTAAACATATGTTCGTCCTCGAACGTGCCAAGAATCTTTCTGAGGACTTTAATTTACTGAATGTATTTACTACACACATACTCGCGGGTGATTCTATGTCACCGCAATTTTAACATTGGTCCAACAACACCATCTCAATTGAAATTATTTCTTTTTTCCTCATTTATAATCTTTAAAGCCAATTTCTTACACTCTAATTAATTTCAAAAGGCATGATTTTCATATTAACACATTGTGTTTGTCTCAACCGGCTGTAGCAATTCATGCCTATGCACACATCATATGTATGTCCATAACCACATCTCTGGTCATAATAGCTGTTCATAATTAATTCCAGCATCCTCAATTAACCACATATTAATCAAACCCTCGTTTCAAACTTTTCACAATACTGACTGCAACACGCGAGGCATAAAGACCTCATAATTATTTACCCGGATTAATGAGTCATATTTAACGTCACCTAGGCACTCACCTCGTAGTCTAATACTCAATAATTACAGCACGAATATGGCTAAATATGCACAGAAACACATAAAAGAATTATCACATAAGCCTAACAGGCATGACTCCCTATTAGTACTATAGTACAAATTAAATTTCGCAAAGAGAGAATTTAAAACACATTAATTTAATCACAAGGATCTCATCCTGATATAACTTCCACCGCAACACATAGCCAGGGTTAAACATATCAAATCACATTAAACCGCGAGGATCCCATCCTCAATTCTGAATCACAAGTACTTTGCATATTGTGCCTACTGAAATATTTCATTTTTTTCTCTTCTTTTTAATAAATTTCGTGAAATAATTTCACAACACATAATGAACCATCATACCGGTAGGGCATATAATTCATAAAATTATAATCAATTATCCCGAAATTATATCAAAACCCAATGTAGTGAGTAATAAAAAGTCACTTTTGGACTCATAACTCACAATAATGTACAAAACAAAAATGATAGACACGGGCTAACACCATAAAATCTCCCAACAAGGATAACACGAGAGTGGAGTACAAACTCACAACTTACCATATATGTAGCATGAAAGGAGCTTTCACCTCGGTAATCGGAATCGAATCAAAACAAGAATAGTGCTCCTCTATTATAAATTAAATCATACTTGTAACGACACCATCTGGTGTATCAGCCTCAGCCAATTCATAGAAATTATATCAACGGGCTGGGCCTCCCTCTCTTGGGCGCTCTCTACCCGCCCCTAACTGGCTGTGCACGCGGAGTATTAACTAGAATAAAGCCTGTAGCCTGAGTGTTCGGATGAAATCTACCCCTCCCAAGTCTGGGACAATCTATCATGATGTGCCTAGTATCACCACACTCATAACAACCCCTCTGAGGTCGCGACTGCTTGTACTGAGTCTGTGCCGGATAACTGGAATAACCACTATAAGAACTGTAATGACCCAACTGGTCATTTTGCCATCTAAAACCCCGTTCCCCTAAATAAGACTCCCCGTATGTGCTTTTACTATTTTATGACTTACGGGGATGGTTATTTCAGGAATTTGAAGGGTGCAGGTTGAAATTAGAACACTTGGTTCCATGGTTTGGCTTTAAAAGGGTAAGTTTGACTTTGGTCAACGTTTTGAGTAAACGACATCGGAATCGGAATTTGACGTTTCCAATAGGTTCGCATGATGATTTTGGACTTGGGCTGTCATGACCCGGAATTCCCACCTTCGGGACCGTGATAGCGCCTAACATTTCACTTGCTAGGCAAGCCAACATTAGAGAACCGTTAAGTCAATTATTATTCAATTCAATAGATACAGTCAATTAAACCAAAATGAAATAAAACCGAGTGCGGAATAACATAAAAGCCCATAACATCTGATACAATTCGGATATGGAGTCACAATTCTTGAGCTTCTAAAATTTACTACAAACAGAGTCTGAAAGAAAATACAACAGTTCTGAATGAAAAGAAACAGTAAAATAAGGAAACTAGGAAAGGACTCCAAGGTCTACGGATGGCAACAGATCTACCTTGAGTCTCCGATAAGGAAGTCCGAACTGCCAAGTCTCACGACCATCAAGGGCCGGTACTAAAATCTGCACAAGAAATACAGAGTGTAGTATGAGTACAACCGACCCTATGTACTCGTAAGTGTCGATCCTAACCTCGACGAAATAGTGACGAGGCTATGACAAGAGACCCACATAATAAAACCTGTGCAGATAACAATATATGTACAAGAAAACAACAATAACAACTAAACATGTACTATTGGGAGGGGGACATGCTAAAGGGGCACAAGATATAAGAGATACAACGAAAATGATAACCAGAACATTCAACATGCTTTTAACCAGTGAAACCAACTAAACACAATGAAGAAAATTGCACGGCATTACCATTCGTGCTTTTACTCTCAACCTCACAATGAAACAATAATACTGCATGACATCACCCTTCGTGATTTTACTCTCAGCCTCACAATATAAATCAATAGATACGGCACGATATCACCCTTCGTGCATTAACTCTCATAACATGGCACGACATCACTCTTCGTGTATTAACACTCACAATATGGCACGACATCACCCTTCGTGCATTAACACTCACGATATGGCATGACATTACCCTTCATGCATTAACACTCTCCCTTACTACATAACAATGAACAAGTAATAGCAGGGAGACAGAATCAACAAGAACAAGCCTTACTTCAACAATGGTTCCACAATACCAATCACAACTTTGGAATCAATACTCAATTATCACAAAAAACCTACAAAAATGGTAAGAATGATCAATTTAACAAATAACTAGTGTAAGCATGGATAACATGATCAAAGTAAGTAATAATTATAAGGAACAAGTCCCACCCGCATACTTTAGCCCGACAACAACGCATAAGTACTCGTCACCTCACATATACGTTGTACCCAACATCTAAACATGTAGAAAATAGACAAACAAGTCCTAATCCCTCAAGTCAAGGTTAACTATAATACTTATCTCACACCAAAAGTCTATTCAAAGCTCAATCACAGCTTTGCCTTTCAAACAAGCCTCCGAACCCATAGAATCTAGCAAATTACCAACCAAATGATTCAAATTAAGCCTTAGGAACTACCCATGATTACAAATGATTCAATTTAGGTCATTATTGAAAAAGTCAACTCCCGGGCTCGTTCGGTCCAAATTCGAAATTCGGACCAAAACCCGATTACCCATTCACCCCCGACCCGGTTATGTAATTTGTTTTGGAATCCGACCTCAATTTGAGCTCTAAATCCCCATTTTACAAAAATTCCTAATTCTACCCAAAACCCCCCAATTTCCACCATGAAAGCACAAGATTTTTGGTTGAAATCTTAGGAAATGTAGTGAAAGATTGAAAGAAACTAGTTTAGAATCACTTACCAATGATTTGGGGAAGAAAGGTTCTTTGAAAAATCGCCTCTAGGGTTTCTTGTTTTGAAAATTTGAGAGAATGAATTAAAATCCCGTCTAAGTCTCATTTTGATCAGTTTCAGATGTCGTAATTGTGACCTGGTGAACCCCCACAAATGCGAAGAATCAATCGCAAAAGCGAAGTCCTCCCATCTCTGCTTTCATCGTATTTGCGATGACTTGTTCACAAATGCGAACATTGATCTTCCGCATTTGCGACCAAATTGATCGCAAGAATTCACATAAATATCCAAGTGGAAATCACGCCAAATTATCATATAAAAACAAGCTCGGCAAACAAGGAATAAGGCATAACACATAAAAGATTTAATAACTGCCAACAATTTTTAATTTAATACATAAGGGCATCTACAAATTTTAACCGATATAATTTGCACATATAAACCACGTACATACGTGTCACCTTGGTAGCATTGCCATGATAAAATAAGTCAAATCCTAGCTTAAGCAAAACTAAAACTGAAATAACATTCCGACGAATTGTTGGTGCAAAGAGAACATAATATAGTATTAGGTCTCAACCACCACGCAGGACTAACCTGCATGTACCGATCCCTTCAACAACTTTATTGTAGTTGCCCACATATATCCACTTTGCTCCACGTGGAACTCACCGAAATTCAACAAAAGCACTCCGTTCCCAGGCTCTGTGGTCTGTTTCTCATGAGTCTACAATCTATAAAGGATTAGATTCGGTTAGAAAAAACATAATTAGAAACACAAAGTTCACTAATTCGAGTATCATGAAATACCTTTCTAGGAGGCTCAGAGCAATCTCTGGCATAGTGACCCTTTTTGTCACAATTATAGCATTTCACTTTAGTAATTTTGACACGTTTGGGACGTCCTTTTTCAGTCTTTGTTCTTTTAGCAGGCTGATCTAGCTAATATTGAGGTGGCTCTCTCTTCTTTCCCAATTCCTTTCCTTTGAATGACTCTTGGTTTTGGAGGTTGTTTCCATGTGCAACTCTGCTGTTGGCTTTGCAGCCTCAAGTTGTTCCTCCTCTAACATCTTCTAGAGTTGTGATTCGTTCATCATAGGTCAAATGCATTTTCATATGATCCCAAGAACTAGGTAAAGAGCATATGACAACTTGGATTTGTTGTTCATCAGTCAACACATGACCTGCATCTTTCAACTTCCCGATCATATTTGTTATTTGCCTCAAATGTGTTTTCATTGAATGTTCTGGGCGTTTCTTATATAAATCAAATTTGATCGTTAAGGATCACAACCTTTCAGTGAAACATGTACCAAATATTTTCCTCAAAGAATTCCAAAGATCTATAGCTCTTTGGTGATCCTTAAACTCCCTTAGAATGTCATCATCCAAGGTGCTCAACAACGTAATGCGAGCAATGTAGTTCTTTTTCTTCCAACTGTCATAGGTTTCACGCTCACGCCTATGTGGAGCAGTGTTGCCTTGCTCAGGCTCATTCATGACATTGTTAATGGCCTCCAGAGCCTCTTGCTCCTCTAGCACATACTGGACTTTAAAGCTCCAGGTTTCATAGTTGTCACCATTGAGTTTCAATCCTTTGTTGAGCTGAGCAACAATGTTTTTCGAAGCAGTAGTCATTCTTTAACAAAATAAAAATATTATGAGGATCATGTGAAAATAAAAAGTATGCAAGGCACGATGTTCGACATACATACATATTATGATACGAAACATCAATTGATTATGTTAATAAACACATATATTAATCATGGAGTCGAAAGTTCACTATGTTCCCAATCATCGTCCAAGAATTAAATATTATGAAAATTAACCTATTCAATTATCTAGCTAAGCGTCTTAATTATGTTTAAGTTAACATAATTATATATCATGATTTTACAATCTCATATGGATCATAAGTTAACAAATAACTTATATTAGCATGCAAATAAAATTAATGTCAAACTTATTAACATTTATTACATGCTATACAATTTTACATAATGTTTACTTTAATGCTAAACTAATTAACATATTATACATGTTAAACAAATAAATAAGTAATATTAATATTAAAGTAATTAATATTTGATTTCATGCTCAACAAATTAACATAAAGCATGTGTTAAACTAATTAACCAAAGTAATGTCAAAACAAATTAACATTTCAAGTATGTTAAAAACATTAACAAATAAATATAATGATAAATAAATTAACATTTTAATCATGTTAAACAAATTAACAAATAAATACAATGTTCAACTAATTAACATTCAAGCATGTTAAACAAATTAACAAATAAATTTAATGTTAAACAAATTAACATTTCAAGCATACTAAACAAACTAACATATAAATTTATGTTAAACAAATTAACATTTAAAGCATGTTAATTAAATTTAATATTAAACTAATTAACATTTCAAGCAATTGGGCAAATAATATAATTATATTTTTCATAAAGAATATAATGTAACGACTCGACCGGTCATTTTGAGAAAATTAGCCCTGAACCCCTATTTATTGCTCCCTCTACTTCATTTAGTAATTATGTAACTTTCCGGGAGGATTTGTATTTGGTTTCGAAGTGAAATGGGACACATAGTCTCTAAAATGGAAACTTAAATCGTAGGAATTGACTGTAGTTCAAACTATGTGAATGCGACTTCGGAATGGAGTTTTGACGGTTCCTATAGCTCCGTAGGGTGATTTTAGTCTTAGGAGCGTGTTCGGATGTTGAATCGGAGGTTCGTAGGTCATTTTAACATCAATTGACGAAAGTTGGAAATGTGATGAATTTTGAAAAGTTTGACCGAAGTGGACTTTTTGATATCAGGGGCGGATTCCAATTCCGGAAGTTGGAATAGGTTCGTGATGTCAATTATGACTTGTGTGCAAAATTTAAGGTCAATCGGACTTGATTTGATAGGTTTCGGCGTCAGGTGTAGAAGTTTGAACTTTTAAAATTCATTACGCTTGAATCGATGCACGACTTGTGTTTTTAGCATTGTTTGATGTAATTTAAAGGCTCGACTAAGTTCATATGATATTTTAGGACTTGTTGGTATATTTGTTTGATGTCCCGGGGGCCTCGGGTGAGTTTCGGATGGTTAACAGATCATTATTGGACTTAGAAGATTTTCTGGTGCAGGGCTGGTTCTGGTATAATCGCACTTGCGCAAGGCTGACCGCAGGTGAGAGCAATGGGGCGCATGTGCAGGGATAGGGGAATTGTCTAGCGGTCACAGGTACGGTGTGAGGGCCGCAGAAGCGGAGTCGCTTCTGTGGGGGATCGATCGCAGAAGCGGACGAGTGCTTAGGGAGGTTTCCGCAGAAGCGCATCCGCAGATGCAGACATTTGCGTGCAGGTGCGGAATCGGGGAGCTTAAGCAAACTCCGCAGATGCGGAGACTTCACCACAGATGCGGAGACTTCACCATAGAAGCGGTGTCGTAGAAGCGGAATTGGGTCTGCAAAAGCGGAAAGCCTGGGCAGACTATATTAAATCAAGGGTTCGTGATTTTTATCATTTTGGACATTTTGAGCTTGGGTCTTGGCAATGTTTGAGAGCATTTTCAAGGGGTTTCTTGAGGTAAGTCCCATGTGTTTATTTTTGATCAATAATCTTGTTTCCCCACTGATTTGTCCACCTAGTAAGTGTGTATTTAAGGTGGAAATTGGGAGTTTGAGGTTAGGGATTTGGAGATTTGATTTGAGGAATTGAGTGGCGATTTGGTGTCGGATTTTGGTAATTTTGGTATGGGTGAACTCGTGGTCGAGTGGGTGTTCGTATTTTTTGACTTTTATCCAATTTCGAGATGTGGGTCCGAGTCGACCTTTTGGGCTGAATTTTTGATTCTTTACTAAAGTCGTAGTTTCATTATTTAAATTAGTTTCTCGTAGTTATATTTATAGTATGAAATTTCTTTTTGGCTAGATTAGAGCCGATTGGAGTTTTAAAGTTGAGGGAAAGGCATACTACTTGACTGATTGAGCGAGATTTGAGGCAAGTGACTTGTCTAACTTTGTGTGGGGGAAACCCCCTTAAGATTTGGTACTGTTGTAACAATTTGTGATATGTGAGAGCCGTGTATGCGAGGTGACATGTACGTACACGGGCTGATTATGGAAAATTTGGTTCTTGTTGATTTGTCATCTTTTGAATTCCTTAACTAAGTTGTCTCTTTTTAAAACTTCATTTACTGAGTTACCTTAGCATATGTAGTGAACATGTTTAGACTAGTATCGCATGTCTACGTGCCTTAACTCTTACTTGTAATTTGTGCAACATGCTTAGATGAATTACCTGCTTTCCTTGATTTGAATTAAGTCTTTAACTGTAAGATCTTTGCTGTAAATTCGTGTTCCATCGGTTACCTGCTGCATATTTACTTTGGGACTATAAGGCGATTCCTCGGGAGATCCTCCTGTACTGCATATTTACTTTGGGACTATAAGGCGATTCCTCGGGAGATCCTCCTGTACTGCATATTTACTTTGGAACTACGAGGTGGTTCCTCGAGAGATCCCCCTATACTACATATTTACTTTGGGACTACGAGGCGGCTCCTAGGGAGATCCCTCTGTACTGCATATTTACTTTAGGATTACGAGGTGGTTCCTCGGGAGATCCTCCTGTACTATATATTTACTTTGGGACTACGAGGCGGTTCCTCGGGAGATCCCCTGTCTTGCATATTTACTTTGGGACTACGAGGAGGTACCTCGGGAGATTCCCCCTGTCATGCATATTTACTTTTGGGATTATGAGGCGATACCTCTGGAGTGACCATGTGTTTACCTCTATTTACTGTGCTGATATATTCTGAAACTTCTTATTGTTTTAAATTCTCAGTCATTTCAAATATTATTATATCTTTTGCCTTACTTTACTTTTATACTAGTAGGGCCATGACCTGATCTCGTCACTACTCTATCGAGGTTAGGCTTGGTACTTACTGGGTACCACTGTGGCGTACTCATACTGCACTCTGCACAGCTTTTTGTGCAGATCCAAGTTCTTCCCACCAGACCAGATACCAGTGAGTTGGACCACATGTGGAGACTTCAAGGTATATCTGCCAGCATCTGCATACCTCGTAGTCCCCCTCTATCTTTACTATGTTGTTTTACTTATTTATCTTTAGACTCTGGTGCATAAAGACACTTAATATTTTCTCTTAGAAGCTTGTGACTTGTTTTCACCGGGTTTTGGGAGTTGTAATTATTGAAATGATAGTTTTATATTTATATATCATGTGTTGAGATTGGAGTTTAGTTATTATTTATTGATTCCGCAAATTGTTAGGCTTATTTAGTCTTAGAGACTAGGTTCCATCACGACATCTTACAGAGGTGAAAATGGGCTAGTGACAAGTTAGTATCAGAGCTCTAGCTTCATAGGTGAGTCATAAGCAGGTTTAGTAGAGTCTCGCGGATCGGTATGGAGACGTTTGTACTTATCTTCTAGAGGCTACGGAACTGTTAGGAAAAGTTTCACTTTCTTGATTTCCTTATCATGCGAGATTTTGACTTCGGACTCTAAACTTATGTCTTTATATTCTCTCACGGATGGTGAGGACATGTACAGCTGGATCGGATGACTAGACACCCGCGCCCCCTGCTAGAGTTGCGAGAGGCCGGGGCCAGGGTAGAGGCCGGGGACGTCCACGTGGTGTAGCCAGAGCACCCGCACGAGCTACCAAAGAGGAGCCACCAGTAGTTCCAGTTGGAGGGCAGACACCTTAGACGCTTGTTACTACACTATCTCTCCAGGAGACTCTAGCCCAGTTTCTGAGCATGTTCAACACCTTAGCTAAAGTAGGATTGATACCTCTTGCTCTTGCCATATATCAGGTTGGGGGAGGAGCACAGACTCCCGTCGCCGGTACCCCAGAGCAGCAGGTTCAGGTAGACCAGGATCCAGAGATCATACCAATATAGCCAGTAGCTCCAGTTCATCCCGAGGTTAGGGCAGCAGTTTCTGAGGCAGAGCAGTTGAGGCTCGAGAGGTACAAGAAGTACCACCCACCTACTTTCAGTGTCTTGGCGTTAGAGGATGCCTAGGGTTTTCTTGAGGAGTGCCACCATATCCTCCATACTATAGGTGTTGCGGAGACTAGTGGGATTTTATTCACTACGTTCCACCTTAGAGGAGCGACCTATTAGTGGTGGCACGCATACGGGTTAGATAGTCCGGTGGAGGCAGCTTCGCTCACATGGACTCAATTCTCTGATATGTTCCTGATGGAGTATGTTCCGTAATGTCTCAGAGATACTTGGCGCGTAGTGTTTGAGAAGTTGTGCTAGGGTGCTATGAGCGTGTCAGAGTATGTGGTCTGATTCAGTGATTTGGACAGGCATGAACTAGCCTTGGTTGCTACCGTTCGAGAGCGGGTTCGTCGATTTATTGAGGGGCTCAACCCCATCATCAGATTGAGCATGGCTCGAGAGTTGGAGATGGATATTGCGTACCAGCATGTAGTAGGGATTACTAGGAGGTTGTAGGGTATGATGACTCGGGACAGAGATGAGAGAGAGGCCAAGAAGTCTCGAGAGTCTGGCACATACAGTGGTACTCGTGCCCCATCTACAGCTTGTCAAGGCAGAGGTTATATGAGTCGCCCTGTTCATTCAGCACTTCCAGCCGCTAGCGGTGCTCCGACCACTACTAGGCCCCTGGACCCTTATTATGCACCACCAATGTCTAGTATACCTCCTGTGCGGGGTGCTTCCAGTGGTCAGTCCAGTCGATCAGGCCCAAGCCAGTCACAACAGCCATGTCCTCCGAGAGTTTGTTTTGAGTATGGCGACACTCGTCACCTGGTGACAGATTACCCCTAATTCAGGAGAGGTGCACCTCCACATATTTCTCAGGCACCGCGTGCTCCACCGGGTCCTCAGGCTATGCTTATAGCACCAACTACCAGCCAACCTGCACAGCCAGCTAGAAGTGGAGGTCGGATAGATAGAGGTCGCCCTAGAGGGGGAGGTCAGGCCAGATATTATGCCCTTCCTGCTAGGACAGAGGCAGTTGCATCAGATTATATTATCACAAGTACTGTTTCGGTCTGTCATAGAGATGCATCAGTCTTATTTGATCCAGGCTCCACTTATTCCTACGTGTTATTATGACCCCAATTTTCCTCCGTAGGATGTCGTGATAGCACATTATCTCTAAGACTAGGTAAGCCAATCAATTATGCAGAATACAAAACTGAAACTCAAATCTCAACATATAAAATAAATCAAATCACAATTCAAATAGTTACAACTCCCAAAACCTGGTAGAAATAAGTCACAAGGTTCTAAGAATTTATTCTAAGTGTCTCTATACATCAGGGTCTAAATAGAATAAGGAAAGCAACATAATAAGGATAGAAGGGGACTTCGAGGTCTGCGGACGCTGGCAGATGTACCTTGAAGTCTCCGCGTACGGCCAATTCACTGATACCCGGTCTGATAGGAAGTATCTGAATTTGCACAAAAGGATGTGCAAAAGCGTATTATGAGTACACCACAGCGGTACCCAATAAGCTCTAAGCCTAACCTCGGTAGAGTAGTGACGAGGTCAGGTTAGGCCCTACTGGAATAAAAAAGACAGGGTGAAACGTTTAACGATATAATAATAATAATAAAATGACAATGGGAATCAGTCAAGTAAGTAGTATGTCACAATTTAACTACAAAGAATAAGGGCAAATAATACCTCGTGGAAGGAAAACAAAAATTTACAACCTTAAGGAAAACACAAAATAACCAAAAGCAAATGCAGCCATAAAGAAATATCAACAAGGGCACTATTGAGGTGCCGCCTCGTAGTCCCAAATCATAAGTAAATTCACAATATCTCATTTCCTTATATCACACCGCATGACTTCTAATAGTTCCCCTACTATCCACGCGTATCAAGCCACCCTTATCTCCCCGCATGCGTTTTAACACCCAGACCTTATACCACTGCATGTGTATCAATATTACAATATAACACAATTTGCACCTCAAGTGCCCAAATATTTCAACTTGCCAAAATAAATTAACAACAACATTATTTCTGCAATAAGCTGCTCACGGCTCAATCACGATGAATACAAATCTCACAAAATATTTGGAAGTGAATAACTCAACAAAAGTAATATTTCACAAATTTAACACCTTGCCTCAATAACAAATTTTTAATGTCAAATACTTGATACTAATAATAATTCAATTAAGAAATTCAAGTTTCAAATGATGAGCACAAAATAAAAGAAACAAAGTTTCAACTAAGCAGGTAAAGCAATTAGCAGGAAAAATGTCAGGCAAATTTGAAATATAAAAATAGATCAATGATGATGAATATAATGGATAAAATAATTTAATTAATGTGTAACCGAGATCTACACAATTTAAAACCAGAGTTTTTCCATATTTAGCCTATGTACACACTTGTCACTTCGCGTACACGACTTTCAACACAACACAATTATCATATTAATACCGACCCTAAGGGGAATTTTTCTCACACAAGGTTAGACAAGTCACTTACCTCGACTTGTGAAATTCTTTATTCCGCTATGCCTTTGCCTCATGAATTGGCCTCCGAAAGTTTCGTATCTAGTCACAATTAATTCGATTCAATCAATAAAATTTATTGGAATTCATTCCATATGAAAATAATAATTTTCCAACAAAAATCCAAAATTTAACTCAAAAATCGTCCATGGGACCCACGTATCGAAACCTAATAAAAGTTACAAAATCTGAATACCCATTCAACCATGAGTCCAACCATACAAAATTACTAAATTCCAATATCAACTTGACCTCCAAAGCTCAAATTCTTATTTTGAAATCCCTAGGCCCAAATTCTCTAATTTCACCTCAAAAATATGTAATCTAGTTGAAATAATCAATGATAATCCAATATTATTGACTAACAATGATCAAAAGTGACTTACTTCAAGTTTCCCCGTGAATTCTCTCTGAAAAGTCGCCCATAATTGTGTTGGAAATGTCCAAAAATGACAGAAACTCGGAACCCCTCTAATTTTGTACACTGCTAGAGGTTCCGCTTCTGCGGTCTCACAGATACGAGGTCCCACCCGCTTCTGCGGATAGGAGGTCCGCTTCTGCGGTCCTCCAAGCCGCTTCTGCGGTCTCCAGTTGCCCCCTTCACTCCGCATATGCGGAGCATGGCTCGCACATGCGGGCTCGCAGATGCGGAGATCTTCATGCACCTATGAGCTAGACCCAGTCCAAGCCCCTTTCCGCTTCTGCACCTTGTCAGCCGCACTTGCATGAATAGTTCCGCAGGTGCGATTGCACGAGAAGGCAAAAAACTCGAGCTTTGTTCTAAGTCCAAATTTGATCCGTTAACCATCCGAAACTCACTCGAGGCCTCCGAGACGTCAACCAAATATACAAACAAGTTCTAAAACATCATACAAACTTAGTCAAAACGTCAAATCACATCAAACAACGCTAAAACCATGAATCATACTCCCATTCAAGCTTAATAAAACTAAGAATTCCAACTTCTATATTCGATATCGAAACCTATCAAATCAATCCCGATTGACCTCAAATTTTGCACATACGTCATAAATGACATAACAGACCTATTCAAATTTCTGGAATTAGATTCCGACCCTGATATCAAAAATTCAACTCTCGGGTCAAACTTCCAAATTTAAACATCTATTTTAGCCATTTCAAGCCTAATTTAATTACGGACTTTTAAATAATATTCCGGGCACGCTCCTCATTCCAAAATTACCATAGGGAGCTATTGGAATCATCAAAACTCAATTTCGAGGTCATTTACATATAAGTCAATATCCGGTCAACCTTTTCAACTTAAGTTTTTCGTCCTTGAGACTAAGTGTCTCAATTCATTCTGAAACCTCACCGGACTCAAACTGACTACCCCGACAAGTCACAATACAGCTATAAAGTATAAAATGAGCAGTAAATGGGGTAACGGAGCTACAACCCTTAAAATAGCTGGTCGGATTATTACATGTGTCATCTTATTTTGCTTCATATTCTGTTGGGTGTATCCCGTGATTCTCTAATTTCACTTGTTTATGTATATATACCCGCGGGTGATTTTATTGTTGTTGACCGTGTGTATCGGTCATGTTTGATTGTTCTTAGTGGTTTTGAGACCAGAGCCGATTTATTATTACTTAGTATCGTGGATTTCGATGTTATTTTGGGCATGGACTCGTTGTCGCCCTATCACGCTATTCTTGATTGTCATTACAATATAGTGACANAGACATGCAGATGCGGAGCATGGCTCGCACATGCGGGCTCGCAGATGCGGAGATCTTCATGCACCTATGAGCTAGACCCAGTCCAAGCCCCTTTCCGCTTCTGCACCTTGTCAGCCGCACTTGCATGAATAGTTCCGCAGGTGCGATTGCACGAGAAGGCAAAAAACTCGAGCTTTGTTCTAAGTCCAAATTTGATCCGTTAACCATCCGAAACTCACTCGAGGCCTCCGAGACGTCAACCAAATATACAAACAAGTTCTAAAACATCATACAAACTTAGTCAAAACGTCAAATCACATCAAACAACGCTAAAACCATGAATCATACTCCCATTCAAGCTTAATAAAACTAAGAATTCCAACTTCTATATTCGATATCGAAACCTATCAAATCAATCCCGATTGACCTCAAATTTTGCACATACGTCATAAATGACATAACAGACCTATTCAAATTTCTGGAATTAGATTCCGACCCTGATATCAAAAATTCAACTCTCGGGTCAAACTTCCAAATTTAAACATCTATTTTAGCCATTTCAAGCCTAATTTAATTACGGACTTTTAAATAATATTCCGGGCACGCTCCTCATTCCAAAATTACCATAGGGAGCTATTGGAATCATCAAAACTCAATTTCGAGGTCATTTACATATAAGTCAATATCCGGTCAACCTTTTCAACTTAAGTTTTTCGTCCTTGAGACTAAGTGTCTCAATTCATTCTGAAACCTCACCGGACTCAAACTGACTACCCCGACAAGTCACAATACAGCTATAAAGTATAAAATGAGCAGTAAATGGGGTAACGGAGCTACAACCCTTAAAATAGCTGGTCGGATTATTACATGTGTCATCTTATTTTGCTTCATATTCTGTTGGGTGTATCCCGTGATTCTCTAATTTCACTTGTTTATGTATATATACCCGCGGGTGATTTTATTGTTGTTGACCGTGTGTATCGGTCATGTTTGATTGTTCTTAGTGGTTTTGAGACCAGAGCCGATTTATTATTACTTAGTATCGTGGATTTCGATGTTATTTTGGGCATGGACTCGTTGTCGCCCTATCACGCTATTCTTGATTGTCATTACAATATAGTGACATTGGCTATGCCAGGTCTACCGCAGATAGAGTGGAGAGGTACCTTGGATCATGTTCCTAGCAGGGTTGTTTCATTTCTTATAGCTCAACGAATGGTTGAAAAGGGGTGTGATGCGTATATGTACTATGTGAGAGATGTTAATGTTAATACTCCTACCGTCGACTCAGTTTTGGTAGTGAGGTATTTTGCAGTCGTATTTCCAGCAGATCTTCCAGGCATGTCGCTCAACAGAGATATTGAATTCGGCATTGATTTGTTACTGGGCACTCAGCCCATTTCTATTCCACCTTATCGGATGGCCCCAACAGAGTTGAAAGAGTTAAAGGAACAGTTGCAAAAGTTGCTCGATAACGGATTCATTCGGCCTAGTGTATCGCCTTGGGGTGCTCCTGTCTTGTTTGTGAAGCAGAAGGATGGTGCTATGCGAATGTGTATTGACTATCACCAGTTGAATAAGGTTACGGTGAAGAACATGTATCCATTGCCATGTATTGATGACCTATTTGATCAGCTTCAAGGTGACAGAGTGTTCTCTAAGATTGACTTGCGTTCAAGCTATCATCAGTTGAAGATTCGGGAGCCAGATATCCCAAAGACTGCTTTCAAGACTCGGTATGGCCATTACGAGTTCCGTGTGATGTCATTTGGGCTGATCAACGCCCCAGAAACATCTATGCACTTGATGAAAAATGTATTCAGCCCTATCTTAACTCATTCGTCGTTGTGCTTATTGACGACATTCTGATGTACTCTCGGAGTCGGAAGGATCATGAGCAACACCCGAGGACTGTGCTTCAGACCTTCAGAGAAAAGAAGTTGTATGCAAAATTTTTGAAGTGTGATTTATGGCTAGATTTTGTGGAATTTTTGGGTCATGTAGTATCGAATGATGGGATCAAGGTAGACCCAAAAAAGATTGAAGTAGTGCAGAGTTGGCCTAGACCGTCCTCAGCTACGGAGATCCGGAGTTTTCTTGGCTTGGCAGGGTATTACCATCGATTTGTAGAGGGTTTCTCGTCTATTTCATCACCTATGACCAGATTGACCCAGAAGGGTGCTCCGTTTAGGTGGACCGAGGAGTGTGAGGAAAGCTTACAAAAGCTCAAGACTGCTTTGATTACAGCCCTAGTGTTAGTGTTGCCCACTGGATCGGGGTCCTATACGATGTATTGTAATGCGTCGCGTGTTGGTTTCAGCGTGGTGTTCATGCAAGGCGATAGGGTGATTGCCTACGCGTCTAGACAGTTGAAGGTACAAGAGAAGAAGTATCCTATCCACGATCTTGAGTTAGCAGCTATTGTTCATGCCTTGAAGATCTGGCACCACTATTTGTATGGTGTTCCTTATGAGGTTTTCACCGACCACCGGAGTCTACAACATCTGTTTAGACAGAAGGATCTTAACTTGTGGCAGCGGAGATGGTTGGAGTTGCTTAAGGATTATGACATCATCATTCCATATCATCCCAGGAAGGCCAATGTAGTAGCCGATGCCTTGCGTGGCAAGGCGGAGAGTTTGGGCAGCTTAGCATATCTACCATTAGCATAGAGGCATTTTGCCTTGGCTTTTCAGGCCTTGGCCAACCAGTTTGTCAGATTGGATGTTTCCGAGTCGAGCCGATTTTTGGCTTGTGTGGTTTCTCAGTCTTCTATTTATGATCGTATAAGAGAGTGTCAGTATGATGACCCCCATCTTCTTATCCTTAAGGACACGGTTCAGCACAGTGATGCCAAAGAAGTCACTATTAGAGATGACGGTGTATTACGAATACAGGGCAGGCTATGCATGCCTAATGTAGATAGTTTGCGTGAGTTGATTCTTCGGGAGGCTCACAGTTCGCGAGATGTATCAGGATTTGAGACAACACTATTGGTGGAGGCGGATAAAGAAGTACATAGTGGAATATGTAGCTCGTTTCCTAAACTGTCAGCAGGTGAAGTATGAGCATCAGCGATCGGGTGGATTTCTTCAGAAGATAGAGATTCTAGAGTGGAAATGGGAGCGGATCACTATGGATTTTGTCGTTGGGCTCCTACGGACTTAGAGGAACTTCGATGCGGTTTGGGTGATTGTGGATAGATTGACCAAGTTAGCTCATTTCATTCCTGTGGTTACTACTTACTCTTCGGAGCAACTAGCTCAGGTTTACATCCGTGAGATTGTTAGGCTTCATGGTGTACCGGTATCTATCATCTCTGACTGGGGTATGCAGTTTCCATCACGATTCTAGAGAGCCGTACAACGTGAGTTGGGTAATCGTATGGAGTTGAGTACAGCATTTCACCCCCAGACAGGCGGACAGTCCGAGCGCACTATTTAGATATTAGAGGATATGCTTCATGCGTGTGTGATTGATTTTGGGGGTGCTTGGGATAAGTTCTTGCCACTGGTGGAGTTTTCCTACAACAACAATTATCAGTCGAGCATTCAGATGGCACCATATGAGGCTTTGTATGGTAGACAGTGCCGGTCTCCAGTGAGTTAGTTCGAGCCGGGTGAGGTTAGGCTATTGGGTACATGTAACACCCTAGAAAAATTTCAAAGTACTTAAGTGTAAGGCCTGGTAAAATTTGCAAAGAAAATAATGCTTTATGGTGCCAGACTAGGCTTACGTGTTTGAGGGTTATTTTTGAGTTTTTAAAACCCGACCCTACTTCGTTAAATACACGTTTTGTGCTATTTTTGAGAGATAATCTAACATTTTAGAGTGAGAGAAGGTGCCCTAGAGTGAGAAGGTATTATCCAATAATTGTTCTTCAATTCTTGTCCAAGTTTTTTAAGATTGAGAAGGGAAACTCACTAGGTCTTCATCCTAGAGGTAAGATTCTACACCCTAACCCTCAATTTCAAATTTTATGTGAAAATGGATAATAAGCAAGATAAGTTTTGGGCAAGAGGGTTGGTTATTTTACATGCATGTTTTATCAAAGGGTGTAGAAAGATTGTTGAGCTAAAAATGGTAAAGGTTGGGTTGTGGGATGATGGAATCCTCCATAAAAGGACCTTGAATGTTAATGCACACCTAGTGTTTGATAAAATGCTCAAATAAGCTAGAACCATAATCATCTTCCTAATTGTGGTTCAATTTATTATATTTCTAAAACATATTGAATTTGCTAAGAATTCCGGAACGCTTTAGAGTTTAAGGAAGCTCAATTGAGGTATGTTGGCTAAACTCTTCTTTAAGAGTTAGAATTCTCATTATCCTTGTGAGTTCCGAGATGTTGATTTTAAATCGGGTATTCCAAACAGCATTGTGATGAAG
Organism: Nicotiana otophora; assembly: GCA_000715115.1. Lineage (NCBI taxonomy): Eukaryota > Viridiplantae > Streptophyta > Magnoliopsida > Solanales > Solanaceae > Nicotiana > Nicotiana otophora. The sequence goes on along the minus strand of AWOL01S0003093.1, from coordinate 58,311 downwards.
ATATATGTTCAACTCGTATTTCAAATGCTCTTATCATATTGCACTATAAATTGAGGATGTGTCCCAAACTATGGATTACGTATCCACATGTTATAATTTCTAGTCGTGATTTATGTGAAAGGTATTATGCCAAGTTGTGTAGAGATTGTGATTGTGATACACCTCCACCCTCATACATTGGGGGTAAGGTGGAATAACCTCTTTGTGTGAGGATTATGGTAGAGAGGTCGTGATTGTGATACACCTCCACCCGCATATATATTGGGGTGAGGCGACATGATCGCTTTGTGTAAGAATTATGATATTGTGGGACTGCACCTCCACCCACTTACATTGGGGTGAGGCGGTAGACCGCTTTGTGTATAGTTTTAGTATTGTTGTGTCACCTCTACCCGCATACATTGGGGTGAGGCGACATAGCCGCTTTGTGTAAGTTCTTAGTACTGTGGTTATATATCCACCCACATACATTGGGGTGAGGTGGCAGGGCCGCTTGATTAGAGTTGTGGTATTGTACGTACACCTCCATCTGCATTTATCGGGTGAGGCGGCCGGGCCGCTTTGTGTGAAGATGGTTACATAGGATCTCATCTTAAATCCTATAAATGTTGTTGATAGCTTTTAATAAGCTTGCTATGGTTGAGACA
>AWOL01S0003093.1:25789-56592 GCA_000715115.1 Nicotiana otophora | reverse complement strand
TTTCTAAATTCTTAAATTGGTATTTAGTTTTCATACTAGTACTATTCGACGGTACTAACGTCCCTTTTGCCGGGGGCACTGCATCTTTAAATGGATGTAGGTGGTTCCACAGCAGGAGACATTGATCAGTGATAGCAGTACACCTTCTTCCCAGCTGACTTGGTGAGCCCCACTTCATCCCGGGGTCATGTAATTTATGTAATCCGTTTGAGGTATAGTCGGGGCCTTGTTGCTGGCATTATCATTGTACTCATCTTTATCTATAGAGGCTCTGTAGACATAGTGTGGATTGTGTATTGGTGTTGGGGAAAGACAAACTATGTTATGTTGTGGTTGTATTGCTTGTCCATTTGAGACTTTAAAAATGATGAAACTATTGGTAAGAAATTGGTAATTGCAGACATGACCACTTTATTGTTTAATTAAGGAAAACATATATTCTACTTATTCATGAATGAGTTTGGGTAGAAGGAATCTAATAGGCTTGCTCGGTCGGGTTCACTCGGTTGAGCGCCGGTCATGCTCCTCAGTTTTTTTGGGGCATGACAGTAGAGACTTCTTTCAGGATGCCTTGAATAAAGTTAAATTGATTCAGGATCGACTTCGTACCGCCTAGTCCAGGCAGAAGAGTTATGCGGATCGGAAGGTTCGCGATGTTGCATTCATGGTTGGGGAGAGGGTCTTGATGCAAAGACCTGACTTGTCATTTTGAGAATTATCGTTCCATTCAACGACATAAGGTCCCGAACAACTTCGTAATATGTATTATGACTTGTGTGCGTGGTCGAGTTTGGTTTTGGAAGGTTCAGAATTAAATTAGAAGAACAATCCTTATTTAAGAAGCTTAAAAGAAAAGTGTTGACCGAGAGTTGACATTGATGTATCGGGCTTGGACTTTGATTCCGAGAATTTGAATAGCTTCGTTATGTCATTTACGACTTGTGTGCAAAATTTGAGGTCATTCTGGATCGATTTGTTATGTTTAGGCACAAGACCTAACTTAGGAGAAGAGTATCTACATATATATAAGGATTTATGTGATGTACAACCTATCAAATGAAAGATCTTTGAGTCTAGTTTCTAACTCTTCAAACCGTTCGTCATTTGGACATTTCTACAAGAAATGATGACCAAATTACCAAAGGCTGGCAAAGGAGACTGCGGATGCGAAGCATCCGGGGCCGCATCCGAAAGAAGGGCTCTCAGTGAAGTGCTGCCATAGCATCCGGGACAACATCCGAAACCCAGAAATCTGGGACTATAGATACAATTTCGGGGTTCATTTCCCCACTTCACTTGGGCAGATTTTGGAGCTCTTCTCCACTCACTCGAGACCACCAACTCCTCTATTCTTCAAGGTAAGTAATCTCCATTATCTTGGTATGAAATTCCATCATTTCTACACTAGAATTGATGAAATCTACACATAAAATACTTAGATCTTCAAGAACTCAAAGGAGGGTTTTGTAAGATTTCTTCCAAAAAGGTAATACTTGACCCTTAGACTTATATGTATGGATTTATTATGAGTACGTGAACAAGAAATAAGTATTAACACTTATTGGATGATTCTTGGAAGCCATAAATACTTAAACTAGATTATTGGGTGTTGTAGAGATTTTGTAATGAATTAATTAGAAACAATTGGGTGGATGTGGGTTCATTGATGATTTTAATATTGCTAAAGAAGGTTGTTTGTGAATAAATGATGGTTTAGTATCTCTTGTTGGTGGGAAAGAGGGATTGTTGGATGAACAAATACCATTACTAGAGGTAGTAAAATGCTATGTATATTAGGTGTTTGATAAAATTCCTAAATGACCAAAAATCTCAAAATTTGTTACTACTATTGGTGAAATTGTGTTGCATTGCTGTAGATTGAAATTTGTTTAGTGTGGTGGACCATCGTAGTATTATTAATGGGCGAATTTCAGATTTGAGTCGTCCAGAGGTGGCTTCACTCGCGAAGATAATTTAAAGCATTGACTTAGTTTCGTCGAGGTAAGTATCTTGCCTAACCTTGAGTGGGGAAATTACCCCTTAGGCATTGAGTCTTATGTGGAAATTGTGTAATTGAAAACCATGTATGCGAGGTGACGGGTACGTACTTGGTTTATATGTCCAAATTATATCGGTTGAAATTCGTAGACACCTTTATGTATTAAATTGAAAAATTGTTGGAACTTAGTAAATCCTTGATTTGTCATGCCTCATTCCTTGTTTGTCGAGTTGGTATTTTATATGATAATTTGATGCGATTGCCAATTGGATTTTTATGTGAATTTCGTGCGTTTGTTGATTTGATATTTCTTGGAATTAATTTCATTATGGATTTTTCATCTGCAAATAATTAATTAAATAAGCTTAAAAAGAGGTGTTAATATAGTTATCAAAAAATTGGATTAAAGAAGGTCTTGTCCTATGCTGAGTTACTTTTCCATCTTTGTTGTTGTTTTTGAGGTTTTATATACGTTGTGTGGACCTTTGGGCTATTTTCTTTGAAATTAATTGATTTTTGTTGTATCTTTGGAGTTAGTTATGGCAGGTGGGCAAATTTTGATATGAATTGTTGTATTGTGTTGTCATTTAAACACTTTCCTTGATGTTATTTATGCTTCCTACCTTGCTTGTTAATGATATACATGTTCTTAGTAAGGAAGAGTGTAAAGCACGAAGGGTGATGTCATGCTATTTGAGAGTGTAAAGCACGAAGGGTGATGTCGTGCCATTTGAGAGTGTAGAGCACGAAGGGTGATGTCGTGCCATTTCAGTTATATTATCATGTGAGGAAAAGTATAAAGCACGAAGGGTGACGCCGTGCCATTATTAATATGCACGAAGGATAATGTCATGCCATTTCATTTATATTATCATGTGAGGATGAGAGTAAAAACACGAAGAGAGATGTCGTGCCATTATTTTTATATTATCATATGTTCATGGCACGAAGGGTGTTTCCGTGCAGGCGAGGACAAGAGGCATACATTATATTGTGATATCTTGTTTCTTGTGTATACATTCATGCTTTTATCTTGAGCTGTTATTGTGCACCTGTATTTTCTATGTGACTTGTAGTCGTTGTTGCTTCCTATGTGCCTCCCACTTTATTTTATTTATTGTTTGGCATTTATCCCACCTATTTAGTATTTTTATATGTATGCACGGTGGGAAAAAGATAAATGCACGAAGGGTGTTGCCGTGCCAATTAACTTGATCTACATATATATATATATATATATATATATATATATATATCGGGTGAGAATGAGACAAGTGCACGCAAGTATTACCGTGTCATTCGATGTGATATGTTGAATATATTTCTCACACCAAGAAAGTTGAATGAGGTGTCACATGGTGACTTTTACTTCAAAGAATTATATTTGAAAGAATTATATTCGTCATGGTGACTTTTACTTGAAAAAATTATATTCGAAAGATATTTACTTGAAAAATTATATTTGGAAGATATTTATTTGAAAGAATTATATTCCTAAGATATTTATTTGAAGGAAGTATATTCGGGATATATTTAATTGTACGGATCACATTTTAAAGATTTGTTTTATTTGAAAAACTTATAGATAAAAGATGTATATTTTGAAAGACTTGATTAATTGGCTGTACTTGTGTTTATTATTTGTTTAAGCAATATTTATGGTTTTCCCGTTGCCTTGTTGTTTATGTCACAAGTTGATTATTGTTGTCATCACTGCTATTTGTTTTCTATTATTCTTGTATGCTATATTGCATAGGTTATTTGACTAGTGAGTGTCTTGACTGTACCTTGTCACTACTCTACCAAGGTTAGTCTTGATACTTACTGGGTACCGACTGTGGTGTACTCACACTACACTTCTGCACATTTTTGTGCAGAGCCAGGTATTAGAGATATCGGACTCGGGCAGAGTTAGTGTGTTGATCGCAAGGATTCAAGGTAGAGCTGCTTAGTCGTTGTAGTCCCTCAGAGTCTTTCCATTTTATTGTACTGTCAACTCTTATTCGAACAATATTGTATATTCGATCATTGATATCATTGCATGTATTCAGATAGAGTTCGTGACTCAGTATTACTAGTCTTGGGAGGTTGTTATATTTGTTTCCGCTTTTGGTTTAGGCACTTGTATTAAATTATATGTTTTAAAAAAAGGCTCGAAATATAATTGTAATCGGCTTACCTAGTCTTAGAGACTAAGTACCCTCATGGCGCCTATGGTGGGATTTTGGGTCATGACACTTGCTTCAGGTTTCGCCCATGAAGGGTGTTATGAGGTTCGAGAAGAAGGGTAAGTTGAGCCCCAGATATATCGGGACTTTTGATATCCTTAAGAGGGTTGGAGAGGTGGCTTACAGACTTGCATTGCCACCTAGTCTCTCTATAGTTCATCCAGTATTCCATGTTTCCATGCTACGAAAGTATCACGACGATCCGTCTCATGTGTTAGACTTCAGCTCATTCCAGCTAGACAATGATCTATCTTATGTTGAAGAGCCAGTGGCTATTTTGGACAGGCATGTTCGAAAGTTGAGGTCAAAGAACATCACTATAGTGAAAGTTCAATGGAGGGGTCATCCGGTCGAGGAGGCGACTTGGAAGACCGAGCATGATATACACAACAGTTATCCTCATCTTTTCACCGCTTCAGGTGTGTCTCTATACTCGTTCAAGGATGAACGTTTGTTTTATGAGAGGGAGGATGTAACGACACGACCATACCCCTATTTATTGCTCCCTCTACTTCATTTAGTGGTTATGTAACTTGCCGGGAGGATTTGTTTTTGGTTTCGGAGTGAAATGGAAAACATAGTCCCTAAAATGGAAGCTTAAGTGGTAGGAATTGACCGTAGTTGGAAATGTATGAAGGCAACTCCTGAATGGAGTTTTGACGGTTCCTATAGCTCCGTAGGGTGATTTTGGTCTTAGGAGCGTGTTCGGATGTTGAATCGTAGGTTCGTATGTCATTTTAATGTCAATTGGCAAAAGTTGGAAATTTGATGAATTTTGGGAAGTTTGATCAAGAGTGAACTTTTTGATATCGAGGCCGGATTCCAATTCCGAAAGTTGGAACAGGTCTGTAATGTCAATTATGACTTGTGTGCAAATTTTGAGGTCAATCGGGCTTGATTTGATAGTTTCGGCATCGGGTGTAGAAGTTTGAACTTTAAAAGTTCTTGAATCGATGTGCGATTTGTGTTTTTAGCATTGTTTGATGTGATTTAAAGGCTCGACTAAATTCTTATGATGCTTTAGGACTTGTTGGTATATTTGGTTGAGGTCCCGGGGGCCTCGGGTGAGTTTCAGATGGCTAACAGATCATTTTTGGACTTAGAAGATTTTCTGGTGTTGGTCTGGTTCTGGTGTAATCGCACATGCGCAAGGCTGACCGCAGGTGCGAGAAATGGGGCGCAGGTATGGATCTAGGAGAATTGGCCAGCGATCGCAGGTGCGGTGTGAGAGCCGCAGAAGCGGAGTCGCTTCTGCGGGGGATCGATCGCAGAAGTGGACCAGTGCTTGGGGAGGCTTCCGCATAAGCAGACTAGGGACCGGAGAAGCGCATCTGCAGATACGGACATTTGCGCGCAGGTGTGGAATCGGGGAGCTTAAGTAAACTCCGCAGATGCAGAGACTTCACCGCAGAAACGGAATTGGGTCCACAAAAGCGGAAAGCCTGGGCAGACTATATTAAATCAAGGGTTCTTGATTTTTATCATTTTCTACATTTTGAGCTCGGATCTTGGCAATTTTGGAGAGAATTTACGAGGGGTTTTTTGAGGTAAGTCTCTTGTGTTTATTTTTGATTAATAATCTTGTTTCCCTATTGATATTCCCACTTAGTTAGTGTGTATTTAAGGTGAACATTGGGAGTTTGAGGTTAGGGATTTGGAGAGGTGATTAGAGGAATTGAGTGGCGATTTGGTGTCAGATTTTGGTAATTTTGGTATGGGTGAACTCTTGGTCGAGTGGGTGTTTGTATATTTTTAATTTTACCCGATTTCGAGATGTGGGCCCGGGCCGACTCTTTGGGCCGAAATTTCGATTCTTTGCTAAAGTCATAGTTTCATTATCTAAATTAGTTTCTTGTAGTTATATTTATAGTATGAAATTTCTTTTGGCTAGATTCGAGCCGATCAGAGTTGGAAAGTCGAGGGAAAGGCATACTACTTGACTGATTAAGCAAGATTTGAGGTAAGTGACTTGTCTAACCTTGTGTGCGGGAAACCCCCTTAGGATTTGGTACTGTTGCAACAATTTGTGATATGTGAGCGCCATGTACGCGAGGTGACGAGTACGTATACCGGCGGATTATGGAAAATTCGATTCTTGATGATTTGTCATCTTTTGAATTCCTTAACTGAGTAGTCTCCTTTTAAAACATTCATTTACTGAGTTGCCTTAGCATATGTAGTGATCATGTTTAGCCTAGTATCGCATGTCTACGTACCTTAACTCTTACTTGCAATTTGTACAACATGCTTAGCTGAATTACCGCTTTCCTTTATTTGAATTAAGTCTTTAATTGTAAGATCTTTGCTGTAAATTCATGTTCCTTCGGTTACCTACTGCATATTTACTTTGGGACTACGAGGCGCTTCCTCGGGAGATCCCTTTGTACTACATATTTACTTTGGGATTACTAGGCGGTTCCTCAGGAGATCCCCTGTACTACATATTTACTTTGGGACTACGAGGCGGTTCCTCGGGAGATCCCCTTGTCTTGTATATTTACTTTTGGACTACGAGGCGGTACCTCGGGAGATTCCCTTATCGTGTATATTTAATTTTGAGACTACGAGGTGGTATATCGGGAATGCCCCTGTTGTTTACCTCTATTTACTGTGTTGAAACATCTTATTATTTTAAATTCTCAGCCATTTCAAATATTATTATATCTTCTCCCTTACTTTTCTTTTAAACCAGTAGGGCCCTAACCTGATCTCGTCACTACTCTACCGAGGTTAGACTTGGCACTTACTGGGTACCGTTGTGGCGTACTCATACTACACTCTGCACATCTTTTTGTACAAATTCAGGTTCTTCCCACCATACTAGATGCCAGTGAGTTGGACCGCACGTGGAGACTTCAAGGTATATCTGCCAGTGTCCGCAGACCTCGGAGTCCCCATCTATCCTTACTATGTTGGTTTCCTTATTTTTCTTTAGACTCTGATGAATAGAGACACTTAGTATTTTCTCTTAGAAGCTTGTGACTTGTTTCCACCGAGTTTTGGGAGTTGTAATTATTGAAATGACAGTTTTATATTTATATATCATGTGTTGAGATGGGAGTTCAGTTATTATTTATTGATTCCGCAAATTGTTTGGCTTACCTTGTCTTAGAGACTAGGTTCCATCACGACATTCTACGCAGGGGGAAATGGGGTCGTGACATATAAATATTAAATTTATATTCTGAAAATTAAGTCCATAAGACTAATTTTCAAAATTTGGAATTAATCAAAAAAGAATCATATGTAATTTTTAATTTAGGTTGTGAGCCCAAAACAATTATTGTCTAAAGCATTTAAAATGGGCCATAAGTCCAAATAGAACAACAAGACAATTGAGTGTTACCAACTTTTAAAATAAGAAGTCCATCGGCTTCTGAGCCCAATTTCATAAAAGTACCCTAAAAGAATTAGAAGTCAATTTTGAGTTTGAAAGGCATTCTTACCGATTGATTGAGCGAGATTGGAGGTAATGACTTGTCTAACCTTGTGTGGGGAAAATCCCCTTAGGATTTGGTACTGTAGTAACAATTTGTGATATGTGAGCGTCGTGTACGCGAGGTGACGAATGCGTACACGGGCTGATTATGACAAATTCGGTTCTTGCTGATTTTTTATCTTTTATAATACATTAACAGAGTTGTCTTCTTTTAAAATACATTAACTGAGTTGCCTTAGCATATGTAGTGATCATATTTAGCCTAGTACTACATGTCTACGTGCCTTAACTCTTACTTGCAATTTGTGCTACATGCTTAGTTGAATTACCTGTTTTTCCTTCATTTGAATTAAATCTTTAACTGTAAAATTCTTGCTGAAAATTTGTATTTTCTTTCGATTACCTGCTGCATATTTACGTTAGGACTACGAGGTGGATCCTTGGGAGATCCCCCTGTACTGCATATTTTCTTTGGGATAACGAGGCGTTTACTCGGGAGATCCCCTTATACTACATATTTACTTTGGGCCTATGAGGCGGTTCCTCAGGAGATCCTCATGTACTGCATATTTACTTTGGGACTACGAGACGGTTCCTCGGGAGATCCCCTTGTACTGCATCTTTACATTTGGGACTACGCGGCGGTACCTCGAGAGTGCCCCTAGTGTGTACCTCTATTTATTGTGCTAATATTTTCTGAAACTTCTTATTGTTAAATTCTCAGTCATTTTAAAATATTATTATATCTTCTGCATTATTTTTCTTTTAAACCAGTAGGACCCTGACCAGACCTCGTCACTACTTTACCGAGGTTAGGCTTGGCATTTTACTGGGTACCGTTGTGTCTTACTCATACTACACTCTGCATATCTTTTGTGCAGATCCAGGTTCTTCCTACAAGACCAGATACCAGTGAGTTGGACTGCACGTGGAGACTTCAAGGTATATCTGCCAGCGCCCGCAAACCTCGGAGTCCCCCTCTATCCTTACTATGTTGTTTTCCTTATTTCTCTCTAGACTCTGATGTATATGGACACTTAGTATTTGCTCTTAGAAGCATGTGACTTGTTTCCACCAGGTTTTAGATGTTGTAATTATTGAAATGCAGTTTTATATTTATATATCATGTGTTGAGATGGGAGTTCAGTTATTATTTATTTATTTCGCAAATTGTTAGGCTTTCTTTGTCTTAGAGATTAGGTTTCATTACGACATTCTATGTAGGGGAAAATGGGGTCGTGACATATAAATATTAAATTTATATTCTGAAAATTAAGTCCATAAGACTAATTTTCGAAATTTGGAATTAATCAAAAAAGAAGCTTATGTAATTTTTAATTTAGGTTGTGTGCCCAAAACAATTATTGTCTAAAGAATTTAAAATGGGCCAAAAGTCCAAATAGAACAACAAAGACAATTGAGTGTTGCCAATTACTAAAGTAAGAAGCCTATGAGCTTCTGAGCCCAATTTCATAAAAGTGCCCTAAAAAGGTTACATGCCAATTTTGAGTGAGTTTTATCCCAATTTTCTTACAATCTGTCAAATTATATACAAAGAAGCCCATCACCTTCTAAAGCCTAATTTCCAACAAAAAATAATTTGTTTTTAACATGAGGCTTCTTTGCATTTTAAGAAAGAGAAACCTAATCTCTCCTTTTCTTCTTCTTTATGGGATAGTCGCAACCAACCCTCCATATTTTCTTCCCTTTTTTCTTTTTTATTATTAAATTAACAGATTTTAGAAGAGAGAGAAACCCTAAGCATCATCTCCCTCCAAACTATTCTTAGCCGCCTCTGCTATGCCATGAGAGCACAAAGCTCTTTTTCTTAGACAATATTTTTTCTCTTCTTTCTTTTTCTTAGAAAAGATTATTTCTCTTCTTTCTTTTTCTTCTTAATCACTAAAATAATATAAGCTTAATGAAGGATTTTGAAGGGAGAAACATGTTTCTCTTCTTCCTTCACATGTGTGATGACCCGATAGGTTATTACAGATTTAACCATCAATTCTGTATTTCGAAACCATGAATAGCCCGTTTAACCTTCCTCGATTTGCGTGCACAGTCTGTGTTTTTTCCCAGAAAGTTTCTATGTGAAAAATTTAATAAAAATGTGAAATTATGCCTTAAAACTCATTTGCGTTGACTTCGATCAACGTTTTCAGCAAACTGAACCGGGTAAGTGTTTTGACAGTCCGGTAGGTCCATATCATGATTTGGGACTTGGGAGTATGCCCGGAATCGAATTCAGAAGTCCCTAGCTCGAATTATCATAATTAATTAAAAACTAGAAGCTTTATGGTTTAAAGAATTAATAAGTTTGACCGAAGTATGACTTTGTTGGTATCGAAACTTGGTATAGGTTCATTACTGTATTTTGACTTGGTTTCAAAATTTGGTGCAAGACTGAGTTGATTTGACATAATTCAGACGTCTAGTTGAAATATTAAAAGCTCTTAAGTTTCATTAAATATTTCATTCGTTTTGGTGTCCGATTCGTTGTTTTAAATGTTATTTTGGTATTTTGATCGTGCGAGTGAGTTCGTATGTTTTTGGACTTGTGTGCATGTTTGGTTAGAAGCCTTGAGGGTTCGGGTGAGTTTCAGATAGGTTTTGGAGTGGTTTTGGACTTAGAATCATAGCTGATGCAAGTTTCATCTGGTGTTGGACTTCAGACTTTGCAAATACGAGCCTCACTTTTGCGAAAGACACTTCGCATTTGCGAGCCGGGGCTGGGACTGGGGGTTCTCGCATTTGCGAGATTTCTGTTACATTTGCCATAGTATCATGTTCGTTATTGCAAACAAATTGATCGCATTGGCAATGGCAATAGAGGTGTGAAACCATCGCATTTGCGAAGGCTTTTTCGCATTTGCGGGGTTCGCAATTGTGAACTCTAGGTCGCAATTGTGACATATGCGCCTGGTCAAAAGCTGAGAAAAATGGGATTTTAGATCATTCTCTCAAATTCACAACCCTAAACACCCTAGAGGCGATTTTTCCAAGAGCTTTTCTTCCTCAATTCATTGATAAGTAATTCTAATCTACTTTATTTCAATTTCACATTACACTTCATAAGATTTCAACATCAAATCTAGGATTTTCATGGTAAAAATTAGGGATTTGGGTAGAATTAGGAATTTTTGTAAAATTGGGATTTAGACCTCGAATTGAGATCGAATTTCGAATTGAATTACATAACCGAGCTCGGGGGTGAATGGGTGATCGGGTTTTGGTCCGAACCATGGGTTTTGACCAAACAAACCGGGGGTTGACTTTTGTTGACTTTTTAAATAATTATCTAAATTGAACCTCTTTCGTTCGTGGGTAGTTTCTAAGGTTTATTTTGAATAGTTTGGTTGATAATTTGCTAGATTTGGTTGGTTCGGAGGCTTGTTCGAAAGGCAAGGCCGTAGTTGAACTTTGAATTGATTGCGGTATATGCCGAGGGCGTACGACCCGATCCAGAATAATGTGTACACTGCCGAGGATCGAGCGGCACGAACCATAAATGCATCTATTATACTGCCGAGGCATTCGGCCCACTCCACAAGAAGAGAGAATACTCTATGAACATCCGATTTAAGAGCTATCACAAACCTAATACACAAGGAGGCACAATCTCTATTAAAGGTCAAGTAACCCGCCAAAACTCAAAGTAAGTGAAATTCGGTCTTTACGAATTCTATATCAAGTTTTAATATAATTTAGGTACTTAAATTAACAAGTAGATTGCAACAATACAGGTATTTCATAATTTGGTTCCTAAAACTACCCGCACATAAGCATAATTTGTGGCTACGCATGGACTCTCTTCACCTCGTGCGTACGTAGCCCCCACAATTAGAAGCAAATAGTAATTTAAAATACCTATGGGGTAAAGTCCCTCTTAAAAGGTTAGGCAAGAGACTTACCTCGCCTCAAAAGCTAAATTTCCGGCCCATGAATTCACTCTATAGTCTCAACCTGGTGCCGAACAATCCGAAGTTAGTCAAATATTATATGAAATTAATCAATATACACTCACAAGTTCATAATTTAACTATTAGAGTAATTACCCAACACAAATTGAAAGATTTCAAAAATTCACGCCCGGGCGCACGTGCCCCAAATTACGGAAATATTCGAAGATAAATATTACTCATAACCTCACGAACTCAAATATATAATTTCTATCCAATTCCATAATCATTTTCATGGTTAAATCCCATTTTTATCAAAACCTAAGTTTTTCAACTAAACCCACAATTTCTACAATTTGTGTTAAGAATCTATCCCTAAATGCATGTATTAAACTCCCATTGCGTAGAAATTACATACCTCAAAGTGCTGGGAGAAAATACCTCTTCCAAGAGCTCAAAAATCGACCTCACTGCCTCAGCGATTTTCGCATCTGTGATTACACTATCGCACCTAGGCTCCGCTTCTGAGGAAAAAAACATCGCAGGTGAGGACCATGCCCAGGTCTGCGATTCTCGCTTCTGTGAGCCTGTTCCTGCAGCGAACGTGTCGCACCTGCGAACATAGGCTGGTTAGTACCCTTCCGCTTCTGTGATCGGATGACTCGCACCTGCGCATTTACAGGTGCGGTTGCTGCTCCACTTCTGCGACCACTAGCCAGTCCATGCCAGACCGCTTCTGCGGTCATTGGCTCGCTTCTACGAGCTCACTTCAATATTAAGCGCCGAAACACTCCCGGGTCATCCGAAATCCGATCTGAATATACGCCCAAGTCTACAATTATCATACGAACCTATTGGGATCTTTAAATCCCGTTTTCGAGGTCGTTACTCAAAATATTGACTCAAGTCAAATTTAACCGTTTTAAGCCAATATTAAGGAATAGTGTTCTGATTTCAACTCGAACCCTTCCAAACCCGAACTAACCATCCCCGCAAGTCATAAAACAGTAAAAGCACATACGGGGAGTCTTAATTAGGGGAACGAGGATCTAGAAAGAAAAATGACCGGTCGGGTCGTTACATTCTCTATCTCTTAAACAAACGTTCGTCCTCGAACGGGTCTAGAATCGTACCTAGAGTGCCAAATAAGTGTGGATATCTACTCCGCATGTCCTTCTCGGTCTCCCAAGTTGCCTCCTCGAATGGTTGACCCCTCCACTGAACCTTTACCGCAGAAAACTTCTTGGACCTCAACTGGCGAACCTGCATGTCAACAATGGAAACTAGCTCCTCTTCATTTCCTAGGCTCTCATATAACTGAACCATGCTGTAGTACAACACATGTGACCTATCGGTATGATACTTCCGGAGCATAGACACGTGGAAAAATGGATGAACTCCCGATAGACTTGGAGGCAAAGCAAGCTCATAAGCAACCTCTCCAACTCACCTCAACACCTCAGATGGACCTATGAACCTTGGGCTTAACTTGCCCTTCTTCCCGAACCTCATGATTCCCTTCATCACCGAGACTTTCAAAAGAACCTTCTCTCCCACCATAAATGATAAATCACGCTCCTTTTGATCCGAGTAACTATTCTGTCTAGATTGTGCTATGCGAAGTCGCTCCTGAATCAGCTTCACGTTCTCTAAGACACCTTTCACTAAATCAGTACCTTATAACCTAGCCTCGCGGGGCTCGAACCATCTGATGGGCGAACGACATCGCCGACCATACAAAGCCTCAAAATTGAGCCATCTCGATGTTGGACTGATAACTATTACTACAAGCAAACTCGAAAAAAGGCAAGAATCGATCCCACTGCCCTCCAAAGTCAATCATACATGCTCTAATCATATCCTCTAAGATCTGAACCATCCGCTCTGACTGCCCGTCGGTCTATGGATGAAAGGTTGTGCTGAGCTCTACTCGGGTCTCTATCTCACTCTATACTGCCCTCAAGAAATGCGAAGTAAATTGTGGGCCTCTATATGATATAATGGAAACAGACACACCACTTAACCGAACAATCTCCTGAATATAAATCTAAGCTAATCTCTCTGAAGAATACGTAGTCACAACCGGAATGAAGTGTTCCGACCTGGTCAACCTGTCGACAATGACCCAAACTACATCAAACTTCTCAAGGTCTGCGGCAACCCAACTACGAAGTCCATAGTAATGCGCTCCTATTTCCACTCAGGTATAACCATCTCCTGGAGTAGGCCACCTGGTCTCTGATGCTCATACTTAACCTGCTGAAAATTTAAACACCTTACCACATACTCAACTATGTCCTTCTTCATCCGCCGCCACCAATATGTTGCCTCAGGTCGCGATACATCTTTGTAGAACCTCAAATGAATAGAATACCGAGAGATGTGTGCCTCCTCTAAAATCTTCTCCCTCAAGCCATCAACATTAGGAACACATAGGCGACCCTGGAGTTGCAGAATACCATCCTCATGGATAGTAACCTCCTTGGCACTACCATATAGTACCGTCTCCCTAAGAACCAACAAGTGCGGGTCATCGTACTAACGAGCCTTAATTTTCTCGAATAGTGAAGACTGAGTGACGATGCATGCAAGAACTCAGTTGGGCTCTGAAATATCCAACCCCACAAGTCTGTTAGCCAGGGACTGGATGTCCAAAGCTAATAGACTCTCCTGTGATTAAATGAATGCCAAACTACCCATACTCTCAGCCTTTCTGCTCAAGGCATCCGCAATTACATTCGCCTTGCCCAGATGATAAAGGATGGTCATATCTAATCCTTTAGTAACTCAAGCCACCTGCGCTACCTCAAGTTGAGATCCCTCTGCTTGACCAAATGCTGCAAGCTACTATGATCGGTGTAAACCTCACGAGACACCCCGTAAAGATAATTCCTCCAGATCTTGAGAGCATGAACTATCGCGGCCAACTCCAATGCGTGTATAGGGTAATTCTTCTCATGGGGCTTCAACTGACGTGAAGTATATGCAATAACTCGCCCCTTATGCATCAGTACATAACCCAGTCCAACGCGTGAAGCATCATAATACACAGTATACATCCCTGAACCGTAAGAAACACTAACACCGGTGCTGAAGTCAATGCAATCTTGTGCTTTTGGAAGCTCGGCCCGCAATCATTGGACCATCGAAACGGAGCACCCTTCTGGGTCATTCTAGTCAAAGGTGTTGCAATAAATGATAATCCCTCCACAAACTGGCGATAATAACCTGCTAACCCCAAGAAGCTCCTGATCTAACTCTGAACTGCCTCGATCTTCCTGGGATCTACCTTAATAACCTCGCCTGATACAACATGCCCTAATAATGCCACAGAATCTCACCAGAACTCGCATTTGGAGAACTTAGCATATAGCTTTTGTTCCTGCAAGGTCTGAAGCACCACTCTAAAATGTTGCTCGTGCTCCTCCATGCTATGCGAGTAGATCAATGTGTCATCAATGAAGACAATGACAAACAAATCAATATATGGCCTGAACACCCATTTCATCAAATCCATTAATGTTGTCGGGGCTTTAGTCAAGCCGAAGGACATTACTAGAAACTCATAGTGGCCATATATGGTCCGCAAAGTCGTCTTCGGAACATCCGAATCATGACTCTTCAACTGATGATGCCATGATCTCAATTCGATCTTAGAAATCACCCTAGCACCCTGCAACTGGTCAAACAAATCATTAATACGCGGCAATGGGTACTTGTTCTTAATGGTAACTTTGCTCAACTGGCGGTAATCAATGCACATCTGCATAGTCCCGTCTTTCCTCTTCATGAATAACACTGGTGCACCCAAAGGCGACACACTCGGTCTGATGAACCCCTTTGCTAGCAACTTCTAAAGTTGTTCTTTAAACTCATTCAAATCTTTCAGAGCTATGTGGTACAGTGGTATAGAGATGGCTGGGCACCTGGAGCCAAATCAATACAGAAATCGATATCACGATTTGGTGGCATGCCTAGTAGATCAGAAGGAAACACATCAGAGAACTCCCGGACCACGGGCATTGAATCAATCACTGGAGTCTCTGTAGTAGTATCTCGAACATAAGGTACATAAGCCAAACAACCCTTATCGACTATGTGTCGAGCCTTCAAAAAAGAGATAACTCGACTAGATGCACTGACAGATGAACCCTTCCACTCCAACCTAAGCAACTCTGGCATCGCCAAGGTAACGGTCTTGGCATGGCAATGAAGGATGGCAGGATATGGAAACAACCAGTCCATGTCCAAGATGACATCAAAATCGGTCATATCGAGCAACAGAAGATCTGCTCTTGTCTCATAACCACAGAAAGTCACAATACAGGACCGATAGATCTGACCCATAACAATAGAGTCGCCCACTGGCGTGGACACATATACAAGAGTACCCAAGGACTCGTGAGGAACACCCAGAAAATAAGCAAATAGAGATGAAACATATGAATATGTAGACCCTGGATCAAATAGTACCAAAGCATTTCTACAGCAGACAGAAATAATACATGTGATCACGGCATCTGAGGTTGTTGCATCTGGTCTGGCTAGAAAAATATAGAATCTAGCCTCCACCTCTTGGATGGCCCCTACCCACCTACCCTCCGCCTCTAGGCGGTCGAACGGCTGGTGCGGCAGCGGGTGCTGTAATCATAGGCTGATAACCCTACTGTACTGCCTTGCCAAGAAGCCTGGGGCAGAATCTCCTCACATGACCAATATCCCCACACTCGAAACAACCTCTCAGAACGGTGGACTATTGGCCTGAAGTCTGACCCTGATGGCCTGAATACCCACTGGAGGAACCTTGAATAGCTGGTAGATGGTAGGAGCTCTCTAGAATGGTGTTGAAATAGGGTCGCACTGGAGCACCCCGAGAAGGTGGCGGTGCTAGATATGTGGGCCTACTAGACTTACCCCTCACAAACTGACCTCTACCACAGACGAAAGACCACTGAACCCTCCAAAATATCGAAACCGCTTATCTTTCGGCGTCTGCTCTCGGCCCCGTTGACGAACAACCTCGATCCTCCAAGTTATTTCCACAACCAGCTCGTAAGAAGTCCCCATCACAAACTCTTGGGCCATAATGGAATGGATACCAGACTGTAAACCCATAACAAACCTCCGCTCTCTCTCTACATCGGTGGGGAATATCATAAGTGCATGGCTTGAAAACTCGGAGAATCTCGCCTCATAGTCGGTCACCGACATCTGGCCCTACTAAAGTTGTTTGAACTGAAATCGCAACTCTTCCCTCTAAGAGGGTGGAATGTATCTATCCAAAAAGAGACTTGTGAACTGGTCCCAAATAAAGGGAGGAGAACCTGGTGGCCTGTCGAGAAGATAGGACTGCCACCACTTACGGGCCCTACCATCCAACTCAAAGGTGGTAAATTCCACCCCCTACGACTTCAGTATCCTCATATTGTGCAGTCTATCCCTGCAACGATCAATAATATCCTGGGAGTCCTCATGTCGCTCACCTCCAAAGACAGGAGGATGTTGCCTGGTTCATATATCCAATAGCTTCTGTGGCTTTCCAGCCGCAGCTGGTCTGAGCACAGGTATAGCCGATGCAACTGGCTGAGCTACGCCCACGGGTAGTGCACCCGGGGTCTTATACACAGCAGCTGCATGCCCTGGAGCCTGAGCGGTAGGGTTCTGTGCTCCCCTTCTCACATAAGATGTAGCTGGGTCTGCTGGAAAAAAATAGCCTACGTCATAAAATAAATGAATTGCAGCATACGACCCATGACCTCTTGGAATCCTGGTGCGGACATGAAATCCACTAGGGCTGACTCCACTGCAGGCACCTCGCCGTGCTCCTCAATAATAGGATCCTCCACTGGTGGCACAACAGGAGAAACTCTAAGATGCCCTCATCCTCTACCACGAGCTGGAGCCCTCCCTCGGCCTCTAGCAATAGGGGAGCAGCTCCTCCATGGTCGGGTACATCTGCCGCGCGCGTCCTCACCATTTGTGAGAGAATAAGAGAAAGATACTTAGCACAACATCAATTGCATGATAGGAGATGAAGAAAGAGTAGTTTCCTAACACCCTATAGCCTCTCGAAGATAAGTACGGACATCTCTGCACCGATCCGCAATACTTTATGAGGCATGCTCATGACTTGTGAGACCTACGTGAACCTAGTGCTCTGATACCATGTTGTCAAGACCCAATTTCCCTTATAAGCCGTGATGGCGCCCAACGTCGCCGCTAGGAAAGCCAACGGTAAACTAGCCATATATTTATTCCTTTTAATATTTTTAAAGTGGTTGATTTTTATTCACTAAGTAAACGATGAGTGGAAAATTTAATAAAGTAGAACGTAAACTAATGAAAGAGAAAATACGGTGAAATAAATACTAAAAACTATAAAGTGTCTACTAGCATATTCCCAAGACTCGTTATCACAGGTGTATGAGCAACTAGTAGAATATACAAAAAACCTATGCGATTGTTTGAAATAAGATAGACAAAAAGTAAATACAAAAGAAAGACTACGGGTGCTGCAGAACGGACTCAGAGAGCAGCTCACCACTATGCCTCAGGATGACGGGGGTGCGCGCCTGAATGAACGCCAGATGCACATGCCTCAAATCCTACACGATTAGTACAGAAGTGTAGCGTGAGTACATAAACAACATGTACCCAGCAAGTATCCAGTCTAAACTCGAATAAGTGGTGACGAGGGGTTGACATCGACGCTTACTACAGGCCAATAATAATGATACAAAAATTCTACATGAGCATGGAATGAGTGAATAATAAAATTAATCACAAAAACCAGCAATGAATAAATGGTTCTTTTACTGATAGTCAATATAAAAAACTCCAATTGACACATGCTAACTTCAACAATTTCAGTCTATTAAATAAATAATAACCTCTCAAGTCGTAAAACTAATATCAAGTGTATTCGGGCTCCAAGCATTATCACGCACGATTTATGCCGAGGGCATACGGCCCGATCCAGAATAATGTGTGCACTGTCGAGGGTCGAGCGGCATGAACCATAGATACATCTATTATACTGACGAGGAATTCGGCCCGCTCCACAAGAAGAGAGAATACTCTATGAATATCCGATTTTAGAGCTATCACAAGACTAACTCACAAGGAGGCACAATTTCTATTAATGGTCAAGTAACCCGCCAAACTCAAAGTAAGTGAAATTCGGTCTTTACGAATTCTTTATCAAGTTTTAATATAATTTAGGTACTTAAATTAACAAGTAGAGTGCAACAATACAAGTATTTCATGATTTAGGTCCTAAAACTACCCGGACTTAAGCATGATTTGTGTCTAAGCATGAACTCTCGTCACCTCGTGCGCACGTATCCCCCACAATTAGAAGCAAATAGTAATTTAAAACAATTATGGGGTGATGTCGTGCCATTTCATTTCTCTTGTGACATCATTTCATGGTAAGGATATGAAGGGTGATGCCGTGCCATTTTCATATCGAATGTTATATGTCCTCCTTGGTTGAAGATTTATTTGACTGTTTTGTGTTGTCATTCCTGTTATAGTTATCATATATTTTCCCCATTTCGCATGTCCCCTCCCAATTGTACATATTAAATCTCTATTTTGTTATTGTTGGTACATATATCTATGTTTGTACATGTTTAATTACATGAGTGTCTTATCATAGCAGCGTCACTACCTCATCAAGGTTAGACTCGATATTTACAGAGTACATTGAGTCGGTTGTACTCATACTACACTTTGCACTTCTTGTGAAGACTTTAGTACTGGTCCCAGCTGTGCGTGAGGTGCACTATCTTGGATTATCACATTCGGAGACTCGAGGTAGATTTGCTGATGTCCGTAGACCTTGAAGTCCCCTTTCTCTTTCCTCTTTTACTGTTCATTTCATTTGAAACATTTGTATTTATTTCACTCTATTTGTAGAACTTGTAGTAGTTCGTGTACTCGTGACTCCGGATCTTTGGGAGTAGATGTTATTACACGACTTATGCTGGTGTTGTATTAGTTTGAGTACTTATCCCTCATTATTTATCATCACTTTGTTTTAAAATGTTAAAATTTGGCTAATTAACTATCTCACGTCGGCTTGCCTAGCAAGTAGATGTTAGGCGTCATCATGACCCCGAGATTCGAATTCCAGGTTATGAAAAGTCGGTAACAGAGAACTAGGTTGCCTAGGTCTCACAAGTCATGAGAAAGCTTAGTAGAGTCTAGAGGATCGGTATGGAGATGTCTGTACTTATCTTCTAGAGGCTATGTAGTTTAGGAAAAATTTTACTTCTTTCTTACTCTATCTGTTGTGTGATTTTATTCTATCATTGATGATTGAACCATTCTATTTTTGTTCTCTCGCAGATGGCGAGAACACGCACTGCATCTACCATCGGGCAAGATTCGGATCCCCTTGTAGAAACTACGACAAGGGGAAGAGGTCAAGGTCGAGACCGAGGTCATGCCAGAGGCCGAGGTCACTCCAGAGGCAGAGGTCGTGCCAGAGGACGAGATAGAGCTCAGCCTAGAGCTCGAGCAGCAGCACCCGCAGTGGAGCCTCAGGTGGATTTCAAGGAGGAGGTTCCAACTCTGACTGTACCTGCCAGACCAGCTCAGGTCCCGTAGAGGTTCATAGCCACTCTAGTTCTTCAGGATGCCATAGTCCATTTGGTGGGTCTTATGGAGAGTGTGGACCAGACCGGTACATTTTCTGTGGCACCAGCTGTCTTTTGGGCTAGAGGACTAGCACAGACTCCCACTATTTACAACCCGGAGTAGGTGGCTCCCTAGTTTCAGACTCCTGCAACCCCGCTAGTTGGGTAGTTCAACAAATTATTACGGCACAGGCCGGTGATAGGCCTGATGTATCTTCTAAGGCTATATTGAGGTTGGATAAGTTCACCAAGCTCTTTCCTGTTCATTTTAGTGGTGCATCTTGCCACGAGGCACATTACTAGATTGGTCTTAGGGCGGAGGGGCTCTGTTACCGACTTGTCATAACCCGAAATTCAAACCTCGGGGTCATGATGGCGCCTAACATTACTAGATTTTATCCCAGGTCACAGGGCAGAGTTCATCAGCAGGGCTCTCGTTTCATGATTCCGGCACTAGTTGCTCCACCGCCTGCTCAGCCAGCTAGAGGCAGGGGTCAGACAGCCAGAGGTGGAGGTCAGGCCATTAGAGGTGGAGGTCAGTCCATTAGAGGTGGAGGCCAACCAGCTAGAGGTAGTCCCAGCGACATAGTTTAGAGAGGTGGGGCCCAGCACCGATGTTATGCTTTCCCAGCTAGGCCTAAGGCCGAGTCATCTGACGTCGTTATCACAGGTATTGTTCCCGTTTATCTTAGAGATGCCTCAGTTCTATTTGGTCCGAGATCTACTTATTCCTACGTGTCATCATATTTATCTTTATATCTAGTTGTGCCTCGTGGTTCTTTGAGTGCTTCTGTGTATGTGTCCATGCATGTGGGAGATTCTATTATTGTAGATCGTGTCTATCCCTCGTGTGTGGTTACCATTGGGACTCTTGAGACTAGTGTAGATCTTCTACTTCTTGATATGGTAGATATTGATGTTATCTTGGGTATGGATTGGTTGTCACCTTATCATACTATATTGGATTGTCATGCCAAGACGGTGACCTTATCCATGCCGGGGTTGCCTCGACTAGAGTGGAGAGGGACTCCTGGTCACTCTACTAGTAGGGTTATTTCTTATGTGAAGGCTCGTCGTATGGTCGAGAAGGGATGTCTAGCTTATTTAGCCTATGTCTGTGATTCTAGTGCGGAGGTTCCTTCCGTGGATTTAGTGCTAGTTGTTTGTGAGTTTCTAGAGGTGTTTCCTACGGATCTGTCGGGGATGACACTCTACAGAGATATGGATTTCTGTATTGATTTGGCTCCGGGCACTCAGCCCATTTGTATTCTACCATATCGTATGGCCCCGCTGGAGTTGAAGGAGTTAAAGGAACAGTTGCAATATTTGCTTGATAAGGGATTCATTAGACCTAGTGCCTCGCCCTGAGGAGCGCTCGTATTGTTTGTGAATTAGAAGGATGGGTCGATGAGGATGTGTATAGACTATCGATAGTTGAACAAAGTCACTATCAAGAACCATTGTCGAGGATTGATGACTTATTTGATCAGCTTTAGGGTGCCAAAGTGCTTTCAAAGATTGATTTGAGGTCTAGCTAGCATCAGTTGAGGATTAGGGCATCTGATTTCCCTAAGACTGCTTTTCGGACTCGGTATGGCCATTATGAGTTCCTAGTGATGTCATTTGGGGTGACAAATGCCCCAACAACATTCATGGATTTGATGAACTGGGTGTTCAATCCCTACATGGAATGTTTTATGATTGTATCCATTGATGATATCTTAATCTACTCCTGCAGCTGAGAGGAGCACGAGCAGCATATTCGGATTGTACTTTAGACTTTGAGAGATAGCCAGTTATATGTCAAGTTTCAAAGTGTGAGTTTTGGTTAGACTTAGTCGCCTTTTTGGGACATGTTATATTGGCAGAGGGCATAAAAGTGGATCCTAAGAATATTGAGGCAGTTTAGAACTGGCCTAGACCTACTTTAGCTACAGAGATCTGGAGTTTTCTGGGTTTGGCGGGTTATTATCGCCGGTTCGTAGAGGGGGTTTCATCTATAGTAGCTCCATTGACCATATTGACCCTAGAAGGTTACCCTGCTCAAATGGTCGGACGAGTGTGAGTTGAGCTTTTAGAAGCTCCAGACTGCTTTAACTACGACGCTAGTGTTGGTGTTACCCACTGGTTCAGGATTGTACACGGTGTATTGCGATGCATATCGTATTAGGCTCGGTGCAGTATTGATGCAGAATGGCAGGGTGGTTGCATATGTGTCGTGGCAGTTGAAGGTTCATGAGAAGAATTACCTTGTTCATGACTTAGAATTGGCAGCCATTGTTCATGCGCTGAA
This sequence comes from Nicotiana otophora, assembly GCA_000715115.1. Lineage (NCBI taxonomy): Eukaryota > Viridiplantae > Streptophyta > Magnoliopsida > Solanales > Solanaceae > Nicotiana > Nicotiana otophora. The sequence goes on along the minus strand of AWOL01S0003093.1, from coordinate 34,089 downwards.
GATTTGGAGGCACTCTCTTTACGGTGTGTCGTGTGAGGTATTCACGAATCATCGGAGTTTGTAGTATTTGTTCAAACAAAAGGATCTCAATTTGAGGCAAAGGAGATGGTTGGAGCTTTTGAAAGACTATGATATCACCATTTTGTATCATCCCTGGAAGGCTAATGTGGTGGTCAATGCCTTGAGTAAGAAGGCACTGAGTATGGGTAGTCTTGTGTATATCCCAGTTGGTGAGAGACCACTTGCAGCAGATGTCCAGGATTTGGCCAATCAGTTTGTGAGGTTAGATATTTTAGAGACCAGTCGTGTTTTAGCTTGCACAGTCGCTCGGTCTTCCTTGTATGAGCGCATCAAAGAGCATCAATATTATGATCCCCATTTTCTTGTCCTTAAGGACATGGTGCGGCATGGTGATGCCAAGCAGGTTACGGTTGGAGATGATGGAGTTTTCAGGATGCAGGCCCGTTTTTGTGTGCCCAATGTGGATGGGCTTCGAGAGTTGATCCTTGAGGAGGCCCACAATTTTCGATATTCTATTCATCCGGGAACTGCCAAGATGTATCAGGACTTGCGGCAGAATTATTGGTGGACGAGGATGAAGAAGGATATAGTTGCATATGTAGCTCGGTGTCTAAATTGCCAGCAAGTTAAGTACGAGCATCAGAGACCTGGTGGTTTGCTTAAGAAGTTAGATATTCCCGAGTGAAAGTGGGAGCGTATCACTATGGATTTTATTGTTGGATTCCCACGTACTCAGAAGAAGTTCAACGCGATATGCATCATTGTGAACAAGTTGACCAAGTCGGCACATTTCATTCCTGTAGTAGTTACCTATTCTTCAGAGCGGTTGCTGAGATCTACATCTGCGAGATTGTCCATCTCCATGGTGTTCCCGTGTCTATCATTTCTGATCGAGGTACACAGTTCACCTCGCACTTCTGGAGGGTCGTACAGCATGAGTTGGGCAAGCAGGTTGAGTTGAGCATAGCATTTCATCCCCAGACGGACGGACAGTCCGAGCACACTATTCAGACATTAGAGGATATGCTTCGCGCTTGTGTTATGGACTTCGGGAGTTCTTAGGATTAATGTTTTCCACTTGCGGAGTTTTCCTACAACAACAGCTATCAGTCGAGCATTCAGATGGCTCCCTATGAGACATTATATAGGAGGCGGTGCCGTTCTCCAGTTAGATTGTTCGAGCCGGGGGTAGATCGGTTGTTGGATACAAATGTGGTACAAGATGCCTCGGATAAGGCCAAGATTAATCAAGATCGACTTCACACCGCTCAGTCTAGGCAAAAGCATTATGCCGACCATAGAGTTCGTGATGTTGCATTCACGGTCGGAGAGAGGGTCGTACTCTGGGTTTCACCCATGAAGGGTGTGATAAGGTACGGAAAGAAGGGCAAGTTGAGCCTTAGGTATATCAGACCCTTTGAAATTCTTGAAAGAGTGGGCGAGGTGGCCTACAAGCTCGCATTGCCACCCAGTTTATCAACAGTCCATCCATTGATCCATGGATCCATGCTCTAAAAGTATCGCGGTGATCCATCCCATGTATTAGATTTCAAAATCCAATTAGACAAGGATTTGACTTATGAGGAGGAGCTGGTGGCTACTCTAGCCCGACAGGTCAGGAAGTTGAGGTCTAAGAGTTATCCTTCAGTTCTAGTGCAGTAGAGAGGTCAGCCAATCAAGGAAACCACTTGGGAGTCCGATTCGGACATGCGGAATAGATATCTACACATTTTCACCAATGCAAGTACTTTTCTATGTCCATTCGAGGACGAACGTTTGTTTTAGAGGTAGAGAATGTGATGACCTGACAGTTCATTTGTTGATTTAACCCTGAATTTTGTATTTCGAAACCCTGAATATCTCCATTTATCCTTCCTCGATTTTCATACGCATTTTGTTTTTTGTTTTGGAAGGTTTCTATGTGACAAACATCAATAAAAATGTGAAAACGTGCCTTAAAACTCATTTGAGTTGACTTCGATTAATGTTTTGAGCAAATGGAACCGGATCAGAGTTTTGATAGTCCCGGTAGGTCCGTATCATGATTTGGGACTTGGGCATATGCCCGGAATCGAATTCGGAAGTCCCTAATTCGAATTATCGCAATTTATTGAAAATTAGAAGCTTAAATGTTTAAAGAATTAATAAGTTTGACCGAAGTTTGACTTTATTTCTACCGGGTCCAAATTTTTGTTCCAGAACTTGGTAAAAGTTCATTATTATATTTATGACTTATCTGTAAAATTTGGTGTAAAACGGAGTTGATTTGACGTAATTCAGACGTCCGGTTGAAATATTAAAAGTTCTTAAGTTTCATTGATAATTTTATTCGTTTTAGTGTCCGATTCATAGTTCTAGGTGTTATTCTAATATTTTTCTCATGCGAGCGAGTTCGTATGATATTTTTGGACATGTGTGCATGTTTGGTTTGGCGCCCCAAGGGCTCGGGTGAGTTTCGGATAGGCTTTGGAGTGGTTTTAGACTTAGAATCATAGTTGGTGCATGTTTCATCTGGTGTTGGACTGCAGACTTTGCAAATGCGAGGTCTGGCTCGCAAATGCGAGGTAATACTTTGCATTTGCGAGCATGGGCTGGGACTAGGGGTTCTCGCATTTGCGAGATTTCTGTCGCATTTGCTATAGTATCATGTTCGCAATTATGAACAAATTGTTCGCATTTGCGATGGCAACAGAGGTGTGAAACCTTCACATTTGGAAAGACTTTTTCGCATTTGCGGGGTTCGCAATTGCGAAACTTCGGTCGCTATTGCGGCATCTGCGCCTGGTCAAAAGCTGAGGAAAACGGGATTTTAGCTCATTCACTCAAATTCTCAAACCTAAACACCCTAGAGGCAATTTTTCCAAGAGCGTTTCTTCCTCGATTCATTGGCAAGTAACTCTAATCTACTTTCTTTCAATTTCTCATTACATTTCATAAGATTTGAACATCAAATCTAGGATTTTCATGGTAGAAATTAGGGATTTGGGTAGAATTAGGAATTTTTATAAAATTGAGATTTAAACCTCTAATTGAGTTTGAATTTCGAATTGAATAACATAACCGGGCTCGGGGGTGAATGGGTGATCGAATTTTGGTCCAAACCTCGAGTGTTGACCAAGCGGGCTTGGGGTTGACTTTTGTTGACTTTTTTAATAATAATTTAAATTGAACCTCTTTCATTCGTGGGTAGTTTCTAAGGCTTATTTTGAATCGTTTGGTTGATTATTCGCTAGATTTGGTTGGTTCAGAGGCTTGTTCGAAAGGCAAGGCCGTAGTTGAACTTTGAATTGGTTGTGGAGCGAGGTAAGTATCGTGGTTAACTTTGACTTATGGGATTAGGACTTGTTTGCATATTTGCTACGTGTTTAATGTGTGGACACTACGTATATATGAGGTGACGAGTACTTATGCGTTGTTGTTGGGTTAAAGCATGCAGGTATAACTTGTTTTCTTGTGATTTATTACCTCTTTAATTATGACATTCATGCTTAGATTAGATTATTACTTATTTGATCGTTCTTTCCGTATTTATGGATCAATTAGTAATGGTTAAGTATGTTGGAAGTTGAGGTTTGGTATTTTGGAATCATATTGACGTAAAGTACATCCCTTGCATTATTTATCTCCTGAATTTTTATGTTCATTACGACATGGTAAGGGAGAGTGTTAAAGCACGAAAGGTGATGCCGTGCAATTTCATTTTCTTATTTACTGATTAATACATGGTGAGGAAGAGAATTAAAGCACGAAGGGTGATGTCGTGCCAATCTATATCAGTTATCTACTGTTACATGGTGAGAATGAGAGTAAAAGCACAAAGGGTGATGCCGTGCCATTTATTTTCTCTCGTGAGATCATTTCATAGTAAGGATGGAAGTAAAATCATGAAGGGTGTCGCCGTGCCATTTTCATATCAAATGTTATCTATCCTCCTTTGTTGATGATTTATTTGACTGTCTTGTATTGTCATTCCTGTTGTAGTTATCGTATCTTTTCCCCCTTTCGCATGACCCCTCCCAACTGTATATATTAAATCTCTATTTTATTGTTGTTGGTGCATATATCTATGTTTGTACATGTTTAATTATGAGAGTGTCTTGTCATAGCCTCGTCACTACCGCATAGAGGTTAGGCTCGATACTTACGGAGTACATTGAATCGGTTGTACTCATACTACACTTTGCACTTCTTGTGCAGATTTTAGTACTGGTCCCAGCTGTGCGTGAGGTGCACTAGCTCGGATTATCACATTTGAAAACTCGAGGTAGATTTGCTGACCTCCGTAGACCTTGAAGTCCCCTTTCTCTTTCCTCTTTTACTGTTCATTTCATTCGAAACAGTTGTATTTATTTCAGACTCTATTTGTAGAACTTCTAATAGTTCGTATACTCGTGACTCAGGATCTTTGGGAGTAGATGTTATTACATGACTTATGTTGGTGTTGTATTAGTTTGAGTACCTGTCCCTCGTTATTTATCATCACGTTGTTTTAAACTATTAAAATTTAACTAATTAACTATCTCACGTCGGCTTGCCTAGCAAGTGGATGTTAGGCGCCATCACGACTCCAAGGTTGGGATTCCGGGTTGTGACAACATGCCGCAGCCATCACTTCCATGGCTATTGGAGCATGAAGCTCCATGCCTACTTGACTTTCAAGCACCCACCGTCCTTTTGACAGTGGTCAATGGCGGTACTAGGCGACGATGGGGCAGATCGGGGTTACTGATCGAAAAATCTATTTTTATTTCTATTTTTTTATAATTAAATAAGCCCAGTTGTTTGTTGCGGCTTACTGCCGCTTCTTGTCGGAGTTGTGACGGCGACCACAATGTATTTCAGGCAATAATTAGGCAAAATTGATTCAAAACCGTCCTCGACTTTCAAGCACCCACCGTCCTCATTTTTTTTTTTTGATCAATTTCGAAAATTTGATTTAAAAAATAATTATTAGATGAAACTTGAACAAACATTGATTCAAAACTTTATTCCAAAGCAATATCGAAAATTATTATTAATTACATATAGAATATTAACAACATATTCATAGATATAAGTTCAAATGACGTATTTATTTTTTCAAATCTAGAAACTGATTTATAATTGAATTGATAAAAACAATATCATTCAAAAGTTGAACAGATTAACCAATCCCAATTGCACAGAAAATTCTAAATAGATAAGCACATAGTTCTAGATTTACGTAATATTAGAACTATTCTATCAATTTTTCGGACCGGCAAACCAGCATGTGGCTCTGATACCAATGAAAGATAACACGATAAACTAAACACATTAATTTAGCGCGTAAATCGTAAAACGAGAACTTACTTGTTCGCGTAGGGGAAGACGGATGAACTGTGGATGAAATCATTGGTCGATGGTGGTTGTCACGTTGTGATAGAGCAACCCCTATATCATAGTCTAAACCCTGATATAATTGTAGGAGAAGACTAAACGTAGGATAAATACTGCGTATTTTGTACCTTTAGTTGTACACTGTATGTGTACTTATATAGGGACTACTAGGGGTTACAGTAATTACTAAAATTACTGGATTTTACCCTAGTAGGCCCTTAGAGCGCCCCTTATGGGTGGACTCTATTTCTCATATAATATGAGGAGGCGTATTCTCATAATTCAACAAGCTCTCCCATTTCTAAAATGAGCATAGAAACAACATAAATTTGAAGAGAGAAAGCTCAACATAGAGAAGATAGGAGGAAAAAATTAAAAGAATACTACATCTTTAATACTCTAAAATACCATGTACATATAGGTGCTGCTCTAACAGTTAGTTATAAACTGCTAGATTGTAACGATTGGTTTGCCTAATTCAGGTGTAAATGTTAATCTTCCATAAAAACCTACAGTGGCTAATTTGAATGTTTTAGATGTAGGGAAATTAAATTACTAATACCAAATAATTAATAGATGTAAAGTAATTTTATAAAAAGGAAATACATTTTTTTTCAAACCAACGAGGACAATTCCCTTTTAAGATTTCACTAGTTTTTCAACAGTATTATATGGAATGAGTAAAGAAAGGTTGTTTATAAATATGCTATTTATTAATGAGATTTTAGCTAAAGCCAATAATGGAGCATTTTACACCTGCATGAAGTATCTGTTCCTCATGCATATATAGTTACACCTGCAACTTTATTTCATGAGTTGTGTCTATTTCTTTATAAAAGTCTTATTGGCTCACTTTAGAATCAAACTTACTTCACTTAACGTGTTGCGACGACCCCAATTTTTCTCTGTAGGATGTTGTGACGGCACCTAGTCTGCACCTAGTTTCTAAGACTAGGTAAGCCTAACAATTATGCCTTATAACTGAATATAAAGATGAAACTCAACCTCAACATCTGAAATCAATAAAAACTGCGATTGAAAATAGTTACAACTCCCAAAACCCGGTAGAAATAAGTCACAAGCTCTAAAGAGAAAAATGCTAAATATCTCTATGCATCAGAGTCTAATGAGGAACGAGGAAAATAACATAATAAAGATAGAGGGGGACTCTGAGGTCTGCGGACGCTGGCAGATGTACCTTAAAGTCTCCACGTACGGGCTAGCTCATCGGTACCTGGTCTGATAAGCAGTACCTGGATCTGTACAAAAATATGTGCAGAAGCGTAGTATGAGTACACCACAATGGTATCCAGTAAGTGTCAAGCCTAACCGATGTAGAGTATGGACGAGGTCAGCTCATGGCCCTACTGAAAATAATAGAAAACAAGACAAAAGATAGAATAGTATAATGAAATGACTGATAAGGGAACAATAAGAATTTACAGAAGATAACGACACGGGATTTAAGAAGACAACTACAACCCGTGTGGAAAACAAGATTTCTTACAAGTTTAGAAATAACAACAACAATAACAACAATATAGCAAATGGAGATAAACAACAGGGGCCCTCCCGAGGTACCGAATCGTAGTCCCAAAAGTAAATACACAACAGGGGCTCTCCCAAGGTACCGCCTCATATTCCCAAAAGTAAATATGCAACGTGGGCGCTCTTGAGGTACTGCCTCGTAGTCCCAAAAGTAAATAAGAAACAGGGGCGCTCCCGAGGTACCGCCTCATAGTCCCAAAAGTAAATACGCAACAGGGGTGCTCCTGAGGTGCCGCCTCGTAATTCCAAAAGTAAATATGTAACAGGGGAACTCCCAAGATACTGCCTCATAGTCCCAAAAGTAAATATGCAATAAATAACCAATGGGACAATAAAATTACAACAAGGAATCCTACTGTTAGAAACTGAATACAAAATCAAGGAAACAGGTAATTCAACTAAACATGTTGCATAATTTGCAAGTAAGAGATAAGACACGTAGACATGTGACATTAGGTTAAACATGAAGAGTATACATGCAAGACTAACTCAATTAAGGAAATTAAAGGAACTATTTAGCAAAATCGTATTTTTCAATATTTAGCCCGAGTATGCACTCGTCACCTCGCATACACGACTTTCACGTATTGGAATTTGCCATAACAGTACCAAATACTAAGGGTAATCTCCACCCACACAAGGTTAGACAAGTCACTTACCTCAAACCCCGCTCAATCAATCAATAAGAAGGCCTTTCTCTCGATTTTTTCAACTCTGATCGGCTTGAATCTAGACAAAACAATTACATACTATAAATATGACTATAAGAAACTAATTTAAATAATAAAACTACGACTTTAGCAAAGAATCGAAAAAATTGCTTCAAAAAGTCGACTCGGGCCTACGTCTAGGAACCAGACAAAAATTATAAAATATGAACGCCCATTCAACCACGAGTCCAACCATACCAAATTTACCAAATTGTGACATCAACTCGACCTCTAAATCTTAAATTCTTATTTTGAGATCCCTAGGCCCAAATTCTCGAATTACACCTCAAAAACACGTAATCTAGTCGGAATACTCGATGATAATTCAATATTATCGACTAAAAATGGTCACAAGTAACTTACCTCAAGATTCCCGTAAATTCCTTCTGAAAAAGCGCCCCCAACCAAGTGTTTGAACTCCAAAAAGATAAAAATGTCGGAACCCCTCTATTTTTAACACTACCAGATCTGCTCTCTCGCAGATGCGATGCTCCACTTCGCTTATGTGGCTTCCTTCGCTTCTGCGGACAAAAGGTTCGCTTTTGCGGACTCGCTTCTGCGGCAACACTGTTGCTTCTACGAAACAGCCCTCCCTCTCGCTTTCCATTTCTACAATCGACCCGTCGCAGGTGCGACTCTGCTTCTACGGTCCACCCCCCTCCC
>AWOL01S0003093.1:14097-24737 GCA_000715115.1 Nicotiana otophora | reverse complement strand
CCCCCGCTTCTGCGACCACTGTCTCAGTCACACCTGGACGCTTTTGCGAAGCCCATCTCGCTTCTGTGAGCTCGCACCTAGGAGCAAAATTTCGCATGTGCGATTGCACCAGAAAGCAAAATTTCCAGCAAATGCTCCAAGTTCAAATTTGATCCGTTAACCATCCGGAATCCACCCGAGGCCCCCGGGACCTCAACCAAATATATCAACAAGTCCTAAAGACATCATACGAACTTAGTCGAAGCCTCAAATCACTCCAAACAACGTCAAAATTACGAATCGCGCCTCGAATCAACTTATAAATTTCAAATTTCCAAATTCTACATCTCGTGCCGAAACTTACACAAATCAATCCTGAATAACTTCAAACTACGCACACAAGTCATAAATGACATAGCGAAGCCATTCTAAGGTTGGAACCCCAAACGGATATCGATAACACCCAAATCAACTTCAAGTCAAACTTATGAAGTTCTTAAACTTTCAAAAATTCCAACCTTTCATAATAAGCGCCGAAATGCTCTTGGACCACCTGATACTCAGTCCGAACATAAACTCAAGTCCGAAATCATCATATGAACCTGTTGGAACCTTCAAATCCCGATTTCGATGTCGTTTACTTAAAATTCAAAACTTAGTCAATTCTTCGAACGCAAAGCTTCCGAAATTAGAATTTTCCATCAGAATCAATTCTAAGCTTTCCGAAATTCAATTACGGCCACACGTACAAGTCATAATACCTGAAGTGAAGCTACTCAAGGCCTCAAACCGCCGAATGACGCATTAGAGATCAATACGACCGGTCGGGTCGTTACACCTGTTGTGAATTTTGCCGGTTTTGATGTGTATTTTACATGCTTCATATGGGCCCAGAGGCGGATCCAGGATTTAAATCCTATGGGTTCAGCCTTTATGATTTTTAGCATTGAACGCATTATATTTTTAACGTTTTGGGTTCAAATCTACTATTTATTACAAATTTAATAGAATTTACACATAAATTTATGCTCCGCATCGAAAGTTATGAATTCAGTTGAACCTGTAACCCATACGTTACATACGCCCCTGCACATGGCTGCCATTTTATGGGGAGTGAAATGTATTTTTAAATACTTCATAGACCATCCCGTTTGTTAAGTGTTCAAGATTCAATATATATATATTGTAGACCTCGATCATACGCACACTTGATTTTGTTATCATAATTTATCTGCAAGATCCAATATTAATCCTCATTGGACAAGTACATGACCCATCACCTAACTCATTCCTTATTTCATAATTCAGAAATCAAAGCACGCCTCATCCCATTTTTAATAGAACTAACTAATTTCTGGCCACTTGCCTCGCATGTGTATTCTATATCAACCAATATACTTTTTTGTAAATAACATAAATGCCATGTGTCAGATGTAAACAAAATTTAAAGAAAAAGAGTATATGTTCTAGATGATGAAGGTGATATTTTTGTAGTAAAAATATACATAAACATCAATAGAATAAATTAAAAATTAAGGGACCACAACTATTTTTCTAGATGAAGTTTAGTCAAACTATTTTATGAGAAAGATCGATTCAAGTATTATAATTATAAACGTGATGTTTTAACATCAATATCACACGAAATGGGTGATTTATGTGGTGTCCAATATTTCGCGTGCAGAGATTATGGAAGGACCTGGTTCTTCTATGTGTTCTTTATACTACTGTTGCGGAATAATAAATACAGAAATTAAAGAACACAAGTATTTTACGTGGTAAACACCTAGCTCAAACGGTGAAAAAATCACGACCTACTTCCCAGTAGAATTTTTCCAAACTCTCCACTAAATCACTGAGCCAAAAACTGCATTTACAAAATACTTTTGTAAACCTAGGATTAACTCTAACCCCGTTGTGGCAACCAGCCTCTAACCGCTGCGACAACTTCAAGTTAACTCTAAGTTGAATACTCTGAGTACCTATTACAATTGCCTCTAGATAAAGGTGAAAGGTACAATATGAAAACAACTATTATAATTGAACTAGAATAAAAGACAGACACTTGGAACTGGTTCTTCTATCTGGTTCATGTAGCTTCAGGTTCGCACACTTGAATCACACACGAACTGCTTGCAAAATGCCTTGCTATTTTGCTCTCAATTCACGTTTAACTTCTGTTTGTGTGCGTCCACTGTAGAATGAGAACATCCTGCGATTTATAGAGTTAGTAGAGTAAAAAATAACTAGAGTTCTAATGCTACTCTTCCTTTGTGGAAGAATTCTAGTTAATCTCAACTCCTAACTCCTTCCTTATCTTGGATAATATTCTCTTTGAGTAAGGAGTCATTCTCCTTATTAATTATGCAATCTTTTGGATCAGGAGATCAAGAGATATCTATTATTATGCCAGATTTCGTTTATCTCCTGCATGTGCATCTCACGTGCTTTGGATCTGCCCGTGTCTATGCCTACCAGTGATGGACATGGTTCATCCCTGAGTTTCTTTGTCAATCTTCAAAACTATTCTTTACTTGGGCCAACACATTCCCCTTTTTTGATGATGACAAACTCTATGCTTTCATAAGCTTATGCCCTATTTCAACTTAGCTCAACATCAACACAATGTTAGAATTTTTATCACTTATCATCAAGGACCAGGTTCATTAGGTTATAAACATCACTGTTCAAAGTGTAAAGCACAATATTTTTTCTCCTTTTGGCATCATCAAGAAGTTGCATAAAAAATATGAGATAACCAGATTTTAAAACTTACTCATGGCCACTGGACTACTTCAAATGCAATCATGGATTAATCATCATAGATCAAGCTAAGAATTTTAACCATCAAAGAAATATAAACAAACAGTTAGAGCAAAAACAGTGAATTTCATTGATGATTGATATGATTCTTTCACAAAGCATAAAAAGAAATAAACATACAGGAAACATGAGCAAAAACAACAAACAAATCCCGAACTGGGTCACTGGTTGATCTACACTAGGCTAGGATGCTTAAGGCTGGGAAGAACTGGGTGATTGGTTTTTTGGTTTGGAGGAGTTTCAGCATAACCTGAAAAATGCCATCATTCTTCTCCTTTTTTCTTGTCAGCTCAGTTCTGAAAGCATCTCTCTCAGTCTCCACCTCAGCCAACCTTTTCTTAAGCCTGTCAATCTCATCATCCTTAGTCCCACTTTCTTGCACCAAGGCTCGCACCTTGCTATTCTCTGGTACCTTCTTAGATGAACCAAGTTCTTTAGGAGTGACATGGACTTTATAGTCACAAGCAATGTATTTGCCCCAAAATGATCCTTGCTTGTACTAACCTCCCTTTTTTCTTTGAATTATAACTTTCAGTCACTCCCTTCAGTAGGTCTGCAAGGGTTTCCTGTTCAGATGAAACAGGTTCATCTATATTTTTTCCAAGTTGAACCAGCCCTTCAGCGGCTTCGCCAGACCCACTTCCCCCTGTTTTCTTTACACTTTCCTCTACTCCAGCAGACTTTTCTCCCCAAAAAACATTTCACCTGTGTCTTTAGTTAAACTCACAGGAGTTGGTGAAGAATCAAACACTCTTTTACCTTTTTCCCTCACAGCACTTCGAATACCCTTGCTCTTTTGTTTTTACCACCAATTCCTCCAGACTCTGTAGTTTCAACACCTACTTTAGACCCTACTAGTACAAACTTATTCTCCAAATTTGTTCTCTCCCCGCAACAACCTTGCGAGCAAGCATCTTTACTCTTTTCTTAGAGGTTGGGGTGGTGGAGGGGATGATAGTGGGTGTGGAAGTCTAATCAAACTGAATTTCAGTTTTGAAAAGACTTTGGAGTGTATCCCTAGAATCTAGGTACTTCAATTCGGTTGGGACTCTTTTGAACAGAACTGATTCACTTGTAACGGATGAGTCCAAAAAGAGTTTGGAATTAAGTAGGACTTTGCTCATGATCCAAATATTATTATTTCAAATTATGCAGAGTATAGAAAACATACCGTATTATCTTGATGAACCAGGTTCTTCACTAATAATTATCTTGTGTAAGTCTAAATTTGTCAAAATAGAAAAAATATCATTAGAGATTAATGAGTCATTTTAACACATGGCACAAGAGTATACTATTGAAAGTATGAGTCTGAACAAAACTTAATCTAATTATATACACATTTTCAGATTTTCTAACCAAAACCAACAAAAAGAAAATTTATTTTTTTTTCGTTGTGAATTCTGAACTGATCCTTTTAGGTGACCTTAATCATCCCTAATTCTAATATGTTCATTTCAAAGTGATCTCTACTTATGACTTTTGTGAAGATGTCAGCTATTTGTTTGTCAGTAGCACAAAATTCCACAGTGATCAACCCTTTTTCATAGTTATCCCTCAAAGAGTGATGCCTAACATCTATGTGCTTAGTTCACTTGTAATGAACCGGGTTCTTGGTCATACTAATTGTACTAGTGTTATCCCAAAAAATAGGGATACAACCAACATCAATTCTAAATTCCATTAATTGCTATTTGATCCACAACAATTGAGCACAACATGAAGCAGCAGCAACATATTCAGCTTCAGCAATAGAAGGCCACTGAATTTTGCTTTTTGGTGGCCCAAGACACAAGACATGAGTCAAGAAAGTGTGCCATACTTGAGGTGCTCTTTCTATCCACAAGAAAACCTATATAATCAGCATCAACATATCCCACAAGATTGAAATTACTACCTTTTGGATACAAAAGACAAAGATCAGTGGTGCATTTTAGATATATCAAAATTCTCTTGACAGCAGTCAAGTGAGACTCCTTTGGATTTTCCTGAAATCTTGTACAAAGGCCTACACTGAAAACAATGTCAGGTCTACTAGTAGTGAGATACAACAATGAGCTAATAATTCCCCTATACAACTTCTAATCAACAGATGAACCAGATTCAACTATATCCAACTTTGTAGTTGTTGCAATAGGAGTGTCAATTTCTTTGGAATCTTCCATTTTAAACCTTTTAAGCAACTCTTTTACATACTTATGTTGATGAATCATAGTTCCATTTGAATTTTGTTTAATTTGTAAGCCTAAAAATAAATTAAGCTCACCCATCATGCTCATTTCAAATTCACTCCCCATTAGTTTAGCAAACTCTTTACTTAACTTATCAGTAGTTGCTCCAAATATTATATCATCAACATATATCTGAACTACCAAGAGATCTTTACCTTTTTATTTCAAGAACAAATTATTGTCAATTTTATCTCTCTTGTAGTTATGCTCAAGAAAAAACTTTGATAATCTTTCATACCAAGTTCTTGGTGCCTGCTTGAGCCCATAAAGTGCTTTATCAAGTTTGTACACATGATCAAGACTCTCCTTGCTTTCAAACCCCGGAGGTTGCTTGACAAACACTTCTTCCTTTAGATAGCCATTGAGGAAGGAACTCTTGACATCCATCTGGTGGAGGGTGAATTCCATGTAAGCAGCAAATGCTATAAAGAGTCTTATTGCTTCCAACCTTGCAACTAGAGCAAAGGTTTTATCATAGTCTATGCCCTCCTTCTGGCTATATCCTTGAACCACCAATCTTTCCTTGTTCCTTGTAACAGTTCCATCTTCATCAAGTTTATTTCTGAAGACCCATTTTGTGCCAATTAATGATCTATCCAAGGGTCTTGGTACCAGATGCCAAACTTGATTCCTTTCAAATTAGTTGAGTTCATCCTGCATTGCATTTACCCAGTCTGCATCATGCAAAGCTTCAACAATATTTTTAGGTTCGATAAGAGATAAGAAAGCATAAAAAATGCAAAGATTCTTTAAAGAAGATCTGGTTTTGATTCCAGAGGTTGGATCAGTGATGATGTTCTCAATAAGATGAGAACTTTGATATTTGTAAAGTTTCACAACCAACTGGTTACCCCTTGATGTTCCCTCAATGTTTTGTTGTTGTGGAACAGGTTCATGGACAGGTTCCCTTGAGGTTTGAGAATCATATCCTCTTTGTTTTATTCCCCCTATCAGGTTGCCCTGGGTAGAAGGACTTGTTCCATCACCTGTTCCTTCTCCCTGTGCAACTTCAGTTTGGGTTGTGGTTTCATTTAAGTTTCTTACCAACCCAATTGCTTCATCATCATGTTCCTATCTCTCAGAAAGAATGTTAGTTTCATCAAAAACTACATGAACACTTTCTTCAACACACATAGTTCTTTTTTTATAGACTTTATAAACTTTGCTATGTGAAGAATATCCCAAGAATACTCCCCCATCACTTCTGGGATCAAACTTACCTAGGGAGTCCTTACCATTGTTGTGCACAAAGCACTTGCATCCAAATGCCCTAAGATGGGATATGTTTGATTTTCTACCTTTAAGTAACTCACAGGGAGTCTTTTCTACTAGAGGTCTTGTCATGCACCTATTTATGATATAGCATGCAGTATTTAGAGCTTCTTCCCAGAAGCTATGGGGCAGCTTACTAGAAAGAAGCATAGTCCTAGCCATATCTTCAAGAGTCCTATTCTTTCTTTCAACTACTCCATTTTGTTGTGGAGTTCTAGGGGCAGAAAAATTATGATCTATGCCATGCACATCACAAAATTCAGCAAATTTAGCATTTTCAAATTCAGTACCATGATCAGACCTAATTGATGCAAGTTGATTTCTTAATTGTTTCTGAGTTTTTCTAACAAAGGAAGTGAACATGTCAAATGCTTCATATTTAGATGTTAAAAACAGTGTCCAGGTAAACCTAGAATAATCATCAACAAGCACCATCACATATCTCTTACCACCTCTACTTAATGTTCTCACTGGACCACAGAGATCCATATGAACCAGTTCCATTGTTCTGGTGGTTCTTACCACTTTCTTGCATTTAAAAGAGGATCTTACCTGCTACCTCCTTGCACAAGCCTCACAAAATTTGTCTTCCTTGAACTTAATGTTAGGCAGTCCTATCACCAAGTCCTTGGAGACTAATTTGTTGAGTTGACTTAGACTTGCATGTCCAAGCCTCTTATGCCAAATGAGGGGATCACTATCCAGCACACTTAAGCAAGTTAGTTCATTCTCTGAGAGTGTGGACGGATCTATAATATATATATTATTCACCCTTTTATCCTACAAAACAATCTTGTTAGGGATAAGATTTATCACAAAACATTTAGTAGAGGTGAATGCTACCAAGTTACCTTTATCACACAATTGTGACACACTGATTAGGCTATACTTCAAGCCGCCTATCAAGTAAACATTCTCAATGGAATGAGAGTCATCCTTACCTACCTTACAAACCCCAATGATTTCACCTTTCTTTCCATTTCCAAAGGAGATATTTCCTCCTTTGAGGTCCTCAAGTGAAAGGAACTGGTCCTTGCTTCCTGTCATATGCTTTGAGCAGTCACTGTCCATGTACCATATTTGGCTGCTCCCCTTCACTTGAACCTACAAAAGGAAATCAGGGGTTAGTCTTAGGAAACCAAACTAGTTTGGGTCCCTCTCTATAAGCAAAAGGATGAATTAAATTCTTTTTTAGCCCAACTTGGTAACCAATTCTTCCCTTAAACAATTTTTTGTTCTTTTGAGTGGCCCTTTCTTTTGCGTTACATTCACTTTTATAGTGATCAATCTTACCACAGTGAGTACAAATCTTGTTCTCAGGAAGAGTGAGTTACTTGTTTTTAGGATCCCACTTAGGTAGTTGATTCCCAAAGCCAAGTCATCTTCTATTGATACTGTGATGTTCCTGTAGCCATGTCAAAGCATCGGAGGACCTTCTCCATTTACTAGTTCATGCTTGACCTTGCCTAGATCCTCCTTTAGCACTCTTAACTGCTCATCCTTCATATACAACTCATCTTTCAGTTTGCCTACATTTTCTTCTAAAGTGAGTTGTGTGCAATCAGCTGTTTTCTTACTGGTTCCTAGTTTCAGTTTTAGATTTTAACTCAAGAACATTTGCTTCAAATGTATGAACCTGGTTCTTCAGAGTAGTATTTTCACTCACTGTCTCACTAACTCTGAGTTCCAGGTTCTTACACTTTGCTTTTAAAATCACACAATCCTTAGACAGTTGTTCTTTTTCTTTATTTATTACCTAAGATTCATCAATGAAATCTAGCAATAATTCAGAGAGTTTTTCTTTAGACAAAAACTTAATCTTGTCTTTGAGATGAATTATACTTACCTCAGATTCCTCATGAGATTCCCCATCTGATTCTTCAATTGCCATAAGTGCTTGTTCATCTCCATCTTTATCATCTGATTCCTAATCTGAACTTTCTCCCCAAGCAGCAACCATAGCCTTTGTTGATCCTTTGTTCTTCCTGGGATGAACCTGTTCCTTCTTCTTATTCCTTCGTTCATATCTTTCCTTCTTCCATTAAATTCCCATTGAGGGTCGTTCTTGATGTGATGATCATTCTTTCCACACTTGTACCGTCCCTCATTGGTCGTTTTTCCAGGAACCCTTGCTTTGTTGTAATTTCCACCTCTTTAAGAACCTTTTTCCTCTCATAAGGTATTTCCTGAAGTCCTTGATGATCATAGCCATTTCATCTTCCTCCAGATCAGCACCTTCAGTGATTCTGAGTGTCAAGATCCTTTCCTTCTTGGAAATATCCATCTTCGTGGTCTGCCTTCTAAGTTCATACGCAATGAGATTTCCAATCAGCTCATCCAGTTTAAGAGTTGCAATATTCTTAGATTCCTGAATTGCAGTGATTTTGCTTTCCCAAGAAATTGGTAAAACCCTAGTCAAAATCTTCTCAACTTTATCTTCTTTAAGAAGAGTCCTTCTAAGAGACTTCAGTTCATTAGTCAGTATGGTGAACCTTGAATACATCTCTTGGATAGTCTCTCCTTCCTTCATAGAGAAATTCTCATATTGAGAATATAGTAAAGTACCTGTGGACCTCTTCACCTGAGCAGTTCCTTCATGAGCCACTTGCAAGGTGTCCCAAATTTCCTTGGTAGTAGTACAGCTTTGAATTCTGTTGTACTCGTCTGGACCAAGTCCACACACAAGCCATTTCTTGGCCGTAGCATTCTTCTCCCACTTTCTCAAGTCCTCAGCAGTGCAGTCAGCTCTTGTCTTTGGAACATCTACTCCTTCAGCACTCTTCTTCATGGTAGCCAAAGGACCATCAGTAACAATGTCCGATAGCTCGTAGTCTTCTCCAATTATGTGGTCTCTCATTCCGTTCTTCTACCAGGAGTAGTACTGGCCATTGAAGAGTGGAGGCCTAGAAGTTGATTTTTCTTCCCAGTTCCCAGGTGGTGTACTCATCTTGATCTTCTCCTAAGGTGTTAGCCTCTTCAAGGATAACCTGGTCTGACACCAACTTATGTTTTAACATCAATATCACACAAGAGAGGTGATTTGTGTGGTGTCCAATTTTTCACGTGCAGAGATTATAGAAGGACCTGGTTCTTCTATGTGTTCCTTATACTACTGTTACGGAATAATAAATGCAGAAATAAAAGAACACAAGTATTTTACATGGTAAACACCTAGCTCAAACGGTGAAAAAACCACGACCTACTTCCCAGTAGGATTTTTTCAAACTCTCCACTAAATCACTGAGCCAAAAACTACATTTACAAAACACTTTTGTAAACCTAGGATTAACTTTAATCCCGTTGTGGAAACCAGCCTCTAACCGCTGCGACAACTTCAAGTTAACTCTAAGTTGAATACTCTGAGTACCTATTACAATTGCCTCTAGATAAAGCTGAAAGGTACAATATGAAAATATCTACTACAATTGAACTAGAATAAAAGACAGACACTTGGAACTGGTTCTTCTATCTGGTTCATGTAGCTTCAGGTTCGCACACTTGAATCACACACGAACTGCTTGCAAAATGCCTTGCTATTTTGCTCTCAATTCACGTTTAACTTCTGTTTTTGTGCGTCCACTGTAGAATGAGAACATCCTGCGATTTATAGAGTTAGTAGAGTAAAAAATAACTAGAGTTCTAATGCTACTCTTCCTTGGTAGAAGAGTTCTAGTTAATCTCGACTCCTAACTCCTTCCTTATCTTGGATAATGTTCTCGTTGAGTAAGGAGTCCTTCTCCTTATTAATTATGCAATCTTTTCGATCATGAGATATCTATTATTATGCCAGATTTCGTTTATCTCCTGCATGTGCATCTCATGTGCTTTGAATTTGTCCGTGTCTATGCCTACCAGTGATGGACCTGGTTCATCTCTGAGTTCTTTTGTCAATCTTCAAAACTATTCTTTACTTGGGCCAACAAATTAAAGAGTAATTATAATTATAAACGAAATAACAAATTAAAAATATTGTATCTTGACCTTTTATAGAAGGGTAAATTATTGCTAGACAAAATTGTATGCTTTATGTATATGAATACTTTAACTGTCGATACCTTCTGGTTTCTCCATATCCAAAAAATGCTCATATTTGTCTTTCCACCATTGAATAAACTTTTACACACTTCTATTATGGTCTCATCTATAAGAAATTTTCTCCTAAATGCAACTTTAAAATACTCCTAAATGCTCCTTTTCTTTCCCCGACCCTTTAGATACAACAACAACAACAACCCAGTAGAATCCCATTAATGGGGTCTGGGGAGGGTAGTATGTACGCAGACCTTACCCCTACCCCGAAGGAGTAGAGAGGCTGTTTCCGAAAGACCCTCGGCT